>CM056060.1:90364354-90553144 GCA_029574335.1 Rana kukunoris | reverse complement strand
GCACTTGCAGCACACTCCTAAGAGCTTGCCGAGGCGTCAGAGGGGGGGCGTGGTCCGGCAGACGCGGGGATTTCAATTGGACGCGGTCCGTCCGGCGAAAAAGAACAAGAAGGAGAAGAAGATGCGGACGAAGAAGGACAGCGGGAGAACAGAAGATGAAGAACACGCCGGGCAGAAGCGGGAATAGAAGACCAAGGACAGAAGCAGAGGGAAGAAGAAGGAGAGGAAGAAGAACCCGAGAAGGAAAGAAGAAAGAAGATAATAAAGGACTTGTCCAAACCGGCTCTTGTCTTTTTTAACCTTTACATTTTTTTTACTCGTGAAAATGGTAGAGGTACAAGGTACCCCATTACCATTTCAACCACAGGGGGGGGCCGGGATCTGGGGGGCCTTTGTTAAAGGGGTCTTCCAGATTTCGATAAGCCTCCTGCCCGCAGACCCCCCACAACCACCGGGCAAGGGTTGTGGGGAAGAGACCCTTGTCCTCATCAACATGGGGACAAGGTGTTTTGGGGGGCACCCCAAAACACCCTCCAATGTTGAGGGGCATGTGGCCTGGTGCGGTTCAGGAGAGGGGGGGGCCGCGCTCTGTCCCCCCCTCTTTTCTGCGGCCGGCCAGGTCAACGTGCTCGGATAAGGGGTCTGGTGTGGATTTTAGGGGGGACTCCACGCCATTTTTTTTTTAATTTGGAGTGGAGTTCCCCTTAAATTCCACACCAGACCTGAAGGGTCTGGTTATGGATATTTGGGGGGAACCCACGTCATTTTTTAATTAAAATTGATGGCGGGGTTCCCCTTAATATCCAATACCAGACCTAAGGGTCTGGTTATTGAATTTGGGGGGACCCCCACGCTTTTTTTTTGGTGTTTTTAATGAATGAATTCTCCTGCAAATTTCCAGGAGCTGACAATTCATTATAGCCGCGAGTCAGTTTTAAATGGCTTTTTTTCCTTCAGAATGTCATTTTTTCACATGCTGACATTACACCCAGGGCCGCCATCAGGGGGGTACAGGCAGTACACCTGCAGGGCGCCATTAGGGGGGTACAGGCATTACACCGCTCGCCAGGGGGCCCCAGGGGCCCGGATGGGAACCACCCTAAAACAAAAAAATATTTTTTATTTTTTATTTTTTTTTAAGGGCTCCGAAGGTCCCCAGGGGCCCGGAGGCCACTAAGGGCCCCCAGATGGCAAGCCCTTTTTTTAAAATAAAATATAATATTTAAAAAAATATATATATTTTTTTAAATATTTGTTTTTTTTTTTTTAAGGAAAGGGCCCCAGAGGTCCCCAGGGCCTGGAAGGCTACCCCCTTGTTTTTTTACTTTTTTTCGATAAATGTTATATTTAAAAAATATATATATATGTATTTTCTCTCTTTTTTATTTTTATTTTATAAAGAGCACAGAGGTCCCCAGGGCCCCGGATGGCTACCCCCCTTTTTTATATATATTTTTCTTTATTTTTATTTCTGTCAAAATTTTTGTAAAGGGCCCCCCGCTCCTCAATTTGTGGCACCACCCCCCCCCCCCCCGCTTCTCAATTTCATGCGGCAGCACCCCCCCCCCGGTTCTCTGCTCCAGGGGGCCCATGCCTGAAGCTGTGTAGGGGCCCAAAATTCATGATGGCGGCCCTGTACACCTGTAAGGGGCCCGGGGGTCCGGAGGTGCCCAGATGCCTGGAGGCCCCCCAGCGCCCCAGATGGTAACCCCCCTCTTTTTTTTTTTGTATATATATTTGTTAGTTGGTTTTTGTAGGATTTTTTATTAAAGGGCCAATTTTTGGAATTTAATATTTTTTTAGCAGTCTGGAGGTCCCCAGGGCCGGGTGGCAACCCCCCAAATTTTTTGTTATTAAAGGGCCAATGTTTTGTTTTAGGGGGTCGGGCTGGTCCCCCAGTGGCCCGGAGATCCCCAGGGCTCCAGATGACAACCCCCCACCTTTACAAAAAAAAAACAAAAAAAAACATTATATATTTTTTGGTTATTTTTTAAAACATATATATATAAATATAATTTTTGAAAGCTCCCAGAGGGCCCAGATGACAACCTTTTTGCTTCTAAAAATGTTATAAACATTTTCCCCAGGTTTGTTACTTTTTACTTTAATTTCTTTTTTAAAGTGTATTTTGTGCGTGAAGTCGAGAGAGAGGAGCTGGACTTGCAATCGCCATCCTTCTCCATGCCCCGGTGGCAATGGTGGGGGTGTGAGGGGGGCCTGTCCCGATGGGACAGAGGGACTCCCCCTATGAAGGAGTGTAGCCCACCCAGCAGCCCTGTAGGTCCTTCGCCTCCTTTATTTTAGGAGACCTCATGGCCAAAGTGTGTGCAAGTGTGGTGTTTTTTTTTTTGGGGGGGGGGGGGGTGGGCATACTAAGCACAGGCGTACCTTGCATAGCACACCCCCCACTGGGGAGACCCAAACTCAAATCACATGTAGCCGAGACCGGGATCCGAACCCTTGCTGCAGAGTGTGAACGGCTTGTCAGCGCAGTGCCATTCACGTTGAGCCACCACAGCTCCCACCCAATGTTATTTTTTTTTTTAGATTTTTGGTAGTTATTTTTTATTAAAGGGCCCAGAGCTCCCAAGGCAACCCCCTTTTTTTATTATTTTATATATGTAGATATTGTAATTTATTTTTCATTAAAGAGCCCAGAAGTTTCTTTTTATTAAAGGGCCCCAGTGGTCCCCAGGGCCCCCGGATGGCTACCACCCTTTTTAATATATATTTTTCTATATGTATTTTTTAGTAAAGGAACCCCCCGCTTATCAAATTGCGGCAGCCCCCCCCCTTCTTAATATCAGGCGGCACCCCCCCCCCCTATTCTCTGCTCCAGTGGGGCCCATGCCTGAAGCTGTGTAAGGGGCCCCATAATTCCTGATGGCGCCCCTAATTGCATCCCCCCCCTCTCTGCTCCCCCCCCATGGTAACCCCCACATTCCTGAATCCCCCCCCACCCCCCATGGTACGAAATTTCAAGGAATTTTTCACTTTTATTGTTGCACTTTAACCACTTCCATACCGCGCCTCCTATTCTGGCACTTCTCTCCTTCATGTAACAATTATATTTTCTTCCTTGAAACTTACTCAGGACCCCCAAACATTATATATATTTTATTAACAAACACCCTAGGGAATAAAGTGGCGGCCATTTTTTCGGACACATTTCCAACAGTATTTGTGCCAAAAATTTTCAAACGTTTTTTTTTTTTTTTTTTGGCTTTCAAAAAAAAATACCTGTTTCATGAATGACAAAATAAGAAAGCAGTAAAGCTAAGCTAGCCCAATTTTTAGGGATAAGGTAAAAGATGATGTTTACCGAGTAAATAGATACCTAACTTGTCACGCATTCATATTGCGCACACTCATGGAATGGCGCTAAACTTCGTTATTAAAAATCTCCATAGGCAACGCTTGACTTTTTTTCTCAGGTTACCACTTTTGAGTTACAGAGGAGGTCTAGTGCTAAAATTATTGCTCTCGCTCTAACGCACGCTATGATACCTCACATGTGGGGTTTGAAGGATGTTTACATATGTGGGTGGGACTTGCATGCGTGTTCGTTCTGCTGAGTGCGAGCTACTAGGGACAGGAGCATTTAAATTCCTTTGTTTATTTTATTTTTTTACTTAATATTTTAATTTTTGCACTTGTTTGTCCCTTTGTTTGTATTATTTTTCACTTTTCTTCCTATTACAAGGAATGTAAACATCCCTTGTAATAGGACTAGTGTGTGACAGGTCCTCTTTATAGAGAAAGGCGGGGTCAATTAGGTCAATTAGACCCCACATCTGTCCTCCAGGCTGGAAAGCATGTAATTGGTTTAAAAAAAAATCATCTCATGGCTTTCAGCTGCAATCATGTTCGTTCAGCACAGTAGTAGCGTAGTGTGTGTGTAGCATGTTCACCTAGCAGCAAAAGGGTTGCTGGTCGAAATCCCGTGAATCTGACGCCCCCGTGACACTCTCTGCCTGGAGTTTGCATGTTCTCCCTGTGTGGGTTTCCTCCCACAATCTAAAAACATGCTGTAAATTGGATCCTGTCTAAATAAGCCCTAATATGCAGTAGGATATTTAGGTTTTGTGCTGCCCTAGGCCTGACCAAATTTTGGCACCCCCCTAATAGAAAAATGACCCACCCTTCCTGTCAAGGCCACACCCTGTTTTTTTATGACCCACCCAGGAATTTTCAGGGGACACACACAAGTTCTGTGGGGGGGGGGGGGGGGGGGGGGCGGGGCCACAGGAGACCCTTAATTTGCCTAGTTTTTCGATCACTTCCTGTTTGGCTATGGGGCAGGAAGTGAAGGCCAATCTCCCCAAACGGACAGGGATATATACAAAATAAACTGACAGAGCTTCTAACCCCCCCCCCCCCAACCACTCTATCCAAAATGAAAGAAATCCAAAAAATAAAAGTGATGATTATTGTTCCAGTTTAACCCCAAATTTCATATCATTTTATTGAGAGGCTTAAGAAAATATAACCATGCCAATAGGCCAGGATCCAGCGTTGCTAATATGTATGAATGAAACACCACCCAATGTTAAATCAACTATTTTCTTGTTTGTTTTGGGGATGCCTGCACCCCTGATAGGGTAAAGACACCTCACAAATGTTGTCACTTTCTACTTAATTCATTCACTTCCTGCCACACAGCCAAACAGGAAGTGAGGGAAACACCTGAGTAATGTTTTGTTGGGGACACACAGATCAATATAAATAGTTTCCCATTTTGGAAATGGCATTTTGCTGTGTACACCCCAAATTAGTAGGAATCTTGGACTTTGGGGTCCATTTACTAAAGGCAAATCCACTTTGCACTACAAGTGGACAAGCAAGGAAGAAAACTCTAAACTTGGCGGGATTGGAAGTAAAAACCATCAGTGCTTCCCTTCTGATTTTCATTGCCTACGCTTCTACTGCAGAGCGGCTTTGCCTTTACTAAACCCCAAAATAACTAATCATTTGGGGTGTACACTGCAGTGCAATTTGCTTAATGGTGACACTAGTTAGATTGACCTGTGTCCCAAAGAAAAGACCATTGGTAGGGTTTTAACCTCACTTCCTGTTCAGCTGTGTGACAGGAAGTGAAGCCAATTTTAGGAAAAGGGACACAAAGCCCAGCCTAAAAACACTAGCAGGGGTTCTAACACTCAATTGGCTTCCCTCAAACAACCCACAATTAGAATAGGATTGTCTTGTGCTAGTTTCAAGCACAGCGCTGTAAATCAGCACTTCAAGCCTGTCCACCAATACACCACCCCCCCCCCCCCCTCCAACAGGCCCTGTTTGCAGCTTTTCCTACATCTTGCACATGTGCTTTAAAAAGTCAGTCTGGACATCAGTTCTAGGAAACAATACTTACCGCTTTGTCCTTCCTTTTCTGGTGACTAAACATTTCATGCATACACACCAGGAAAGAGCTTAGAGACAAATCACACTTGATGGTTTAGGCCCAAACTAGTTCAGCTGCAGCGGTTGAAATCCATAGCAGGAAAAAAATATCACAAAACAAACTTCAAAATTTGAAAGTAATTTTATTGGTCCACAAAACAAGGAAAGCAAAACAAAAAATTACAAATAAACACACCAAAAATATATAAAAACACCTAAAAACAAAAAAGACCAACGTTTATTTCACAGTCATTGGAAAATAAATCATGCTTTTGAAATAACAGGATAGACCCACAGGATTAAAACATTAGTCATTAACATCTTGAGAAACATTTAGCAAAATTATGTAGCAGAGAAAACATCCTTAAATTACTAAGCCAAAAAAAGAGCTTTCTGAGCATGCTCAGAAAGATGCAAGTCATTTTCAGGATGAAACTTCCAACTTCTTTTTCTAACTGTTCGAGCATGCCCAGTTCACTCGAAATGCAGTACCAGAATCAAATCTGCAATGGCGGATGAAAGCATTAGAGGTGTTAAATTTTTTTTTGGTCCCCATGAAGTGATGCTTTACAAGCTGAACGGGAGGTCTTATAGAATTTTTACGTAACAAACCTAAATAGTAATAATTTAAACGCCCCTGTCCCTAGTAGCTCGCAGTCAGAAGCGAACAAGCAGCATTTTTATTGTTTCCGGTTACCAGTTTAGATTTACAGATGAGGTCTAGTGCTATAAATATTCCTCTTGCTGTTACGCACGCTATGATACCTCACATGTGTGGTTTGAAGAATGTTTCCATATATGGGGCGGGCCTTAAATGTGTAAGCCCCGCCCACATATTGAACCCCCGTTCAAACCCCACATGTGAGGTATCATAGCGTACGTTAGAGCGAGAGCAATACTTTTAGCACTAGACCTCCTCTGTAAATCTAAACTGGTAACCTGAAACACATAAAAAAGCGTTGCCTATGGGTATTTTCAAGTACTGAAGTTTGGCGCCATTCCATGAGTGTGTGCAATATTAAAGTGTAACATGTTGGGTATCTATTTACTCGGTGTAACATCATCTTTCACATTATGGCCATAAATTGGGCTAACTTTAGTGTATTCTTAATTTGTAACCACTTGAGCCCCAGAGCATATTACTGGTCACTGACGGGGCCATTTTTTGCATTTCAACACTGCGTCATTTTGACTGACAATTGCGTGGTTGTGCGACGTGGCCCCCAAAAAAATTGGGCGTCCTCATCCTCCCCCCCCCCCCCCCCTAAAAATTTTTTTTTTGTTGGTGGTATTTGATCACCTCTGCGTTTTTTCTTATTTTTGCTTGACCCAAAAATATAGCGACAATTTGGTAACTAAAAAAACATCTTTTTTACGGTTTGCTATAATAAATCTCCCCCAAAATATATTCAAAAAATGTTTGCCCTCAGTTTAGGCCGATAAGTATTCTCGGACATCTTTTTGGTTGCAAAAAATCACAATAAGCGTTTGATTGGTTTGGGCAAAAGTTCTAAGTAGGGGTTGGTCTTATGGGTTTTTTTGGAATAATTTTTTGTTTTACTAGTAATGGTGGCTATCATTGTTTTTTCTGTCTAATGCGACATTGTGGCGGACACATTTTTGTGAGATTTGGCATTTTTGTAGCGAGCAATGGTATATAAATGCATTGCTTACTATAAAAATGACACTGGCAGGGAAGGGGTTAACACTAGGGGCGCGGAAGGGGTTGAATATGTTACCTGGGTGTGTTCTAACTGTAAAGGGGGTGGGACTGTGTAGGGGAAATGACAGATCGCTGTTCATACATTGTAGGGACAGACGAGCAGGCATTCCCCCCCCCCCTGACAGGACCGGGATAAAGGGGAACTCCACCCCAAATTACAAAAAAAACGGCGTGGGGGTCCCCCTTCAGGTGCACAACAGGCTCTTAGATTTGATCTGGAACATAAGGGGTTAAACCCACGCCAAAAAACGGCGTGGGGTTCCCCCTCAGATCCAGACCAAACCCTTCTCCCAGGCACGCAGTCTGGCCGGACAGGAATGGGGGTGGGGACGAGCGAGCGCCCCCCCCCCCTCCTGAGCCGTACCAGACCACATGCCCTCGACATGGGGGAGTGTGTGCTGTGGGGGAGGGGGGCACTGCCCCCCCACCCCAAAGCACTCTTGTCCCCATGTCGATCGGGACAAGAGCCTCTTCCCGACAACCCTGGCCGTTGGTTGTCGGGGTATGCGGGCGGGGGGCTTATCAGAATCTGAGAGCCCCCTATATTAAGGGGGCCCCCAGATTCTGGCCCCCCACCCTATGTGAATGAGTATGGGGTACATCGTACCCCTACCCATTCACCGGGTGGAAAAGTGTAAACACCAAAAAAAACACACAGAAAAAAATAATTTATTAGTCAGCTCCGGGGGTCTTCTGCCGGGACCCCCCACCACCAGCCCATTGGGCCCCGGGCTTCGCCGTCTTCTGCCGGGGGGGGACACCCACCGATGATCTCCGCCATGTCCAGCCAGGCCCCCACCCCAAAATAAGCTCTTTCACATTCGGGGGGGGCCGGCCGAAAAAAGCAGAGAACAACGGGGGCGGAGCCCCTCGGTCTTCCAGACGTTTTCTGCCGGGGGGGCTCCAGCCCCGCACCGGTCTTCGCCGCCGCCTTCCGCCGGGGGGGGGACACCCACCGATGCTCTCGGCCATGTTCGGCCAGGCCCCCTACCCCAAATCAAGCTCTTTTACATCCGGGGGGGGGCGGCGGAAATGGCGGAGAACAACGGGGGCGAAACCCCTCCTCGGTCTCAGTGCAGCTCCTCCCACTGGCAGTAGTTCCGGCTCCTCCCACAGAGCTCATTCTGCATCCTGCTGGAGAGGAGTGAAGACCTGTCTTCCAGAGCTCCTGTGTTCCAGCCTACCAGGACCAGCCTCCAGCCCCCAGCCCCCTGCCCCGGAAGAGGGGTGGGATGGCCTCCCTCAGCCCCGGAGGTGGACCGGCTTCCGGCCTCCGGAGGAGTCAACAGCACCTGCCCTCCAGCCAGACCACCGCCACCACCATCAGCAGGGAGGACCGTCTCTTCCTGGAGACCCAGGAGGGTCTCTCAGACTGGACAGCCCCTCAGCCAGGTGAGAATGAGGCAAGAACCAGGAAGAGGCGGGATAAAATCAAATCCCTGCTGGTGAGGATATCTCAGGCCTGCGTGGAAAAGATGACTACTCTCGCAGGCCTGAGGGAAAAGAGGGACAGGTGCTCCAGTAATAAGAGATCTGAATTCAAGGGGGCCATCACCACCCTAGGACTAGAAGTAAAAGAAATATGGGAATACCTGGGGGGCTTTTGCCAACGTGGGGCTGGAGAGGTGAACTTCCTAGAGGAGCTCCGGAGGACCCTCCAGCAGGCCAACCGGGAAGGGAGCCAGGCAGCGAGGAGGAGCGGGCGGTCTAAGAAGGGGTCCCAACCCCCCAAACAGCCAGGAAAGTCAGGGGAGCCTGGGTGCAGTGGGGGGGGGGCGAGTGCCGGTGGTGCAGGGCCCAGTATGGCCATAAAACCTGGGGAGGGTTCCCGGGAGCCGATCCCTCGGTCCGTGGAAGGGACTGGGGGGTTGGCGAAGTCCGGGGAGTCCAGTGATCCAGGAGGTCACCGGGCCCAGGTGCCGCCGGCGGTACCCCCCCGCCATCTTCAGGTCAGCATACCCAGGCTCCCCCAGGATGGTCGCACTGCCACAGCTGAAGCCCGCCATGTGTCGGCTTCCATGACCCCTCAGCTTGCAGTGGAGCGGGAGGATCTGGCCATGGAAAGGCCAGGGACTGCTCCTGCGGCTGCTATGTCATCGGGAGAGAGGCAGACACATGGTGGAGGCATTGTGCTGAGGTCATCTGGAGGTAAACAGCTTGTGTGCAGTGTGGCCAAGATGGCGCCGGCTGTTGGGGGTGGAGTAGACTGGGACCCGGAAGTGACCGCCCAGGACCCGGAAGTGACCAGACCGGAACCGGAAGTGACCAGACCGGAACCGGAAGTGACCAGACCGGAACCGGAAGTGACCGTCCCGCGACCGGAAGTGCCCCCCCGCGAGTTTGCGGTGGTCGGTGGGGGCTCAGGGGACCTGGGGGATGAGAGGCCGGGGGTGCAGGGGTGCCCAGCCCCGGACGCTGCAGCAGGCACCTCCAGGCACCCCCGGCAGGAGATGGACAGAGACGGTGAGGACGGTAAATTGGACGGTAAGCTGCCACCCCCCCAGGTCCCCATGGACACTGCCACAGGCCCCGAGGGGCTCCCTGCAGCACAGGCGGGGTGGGGGGAAAGTCAGGTGGGACCCCTCCCAGTGGACTGTATAGCATATGATTATATCCGGCAGTTGGAGGGGTCCCAGGGGGCTCCCCCCCCAGTACAGGTGGAGTCCCAAGGGGCTGGTGTGGTCGCGGAGGGGTCTGGGTGGGGGAGTTTGGTGGGGGTGGTACCCCCCTCTGCTGTGGTCCCGGGGGGGGGGGAGCCTGTAGTCAGGCCAAAGGTGGTGGGTCAGGGTGGTCAGGGTATATCAGCGGGGGTGGGTGCAACACCACCGGCAGGGATGGGGGCCCCCCCGTCCCCCCCCACTTCTGGGGGTGCTGAGGGGGGTGCCCCACTTCCGGAGAACATCTTTCGGGGGTCTCCGGAGGCCAACTTATTGTCTGCCCTAAAGGGGGGTCGCTCTTTCGCCCAGGTGTTGGGCTCTCGTGCCCCTCTGGACCACCTGTACAGCCGGTTTGGCGCCCAGAATTTCCGCGCCCCCCCTGCTGACCAGGAGAGGACGCAGGGGTCGGCGTGGACGAGGGGTACAGGCGGTCCAGAGAGGAGGCGTAGGAATGTTGTCCAGCTTCGGTACGAGGGTCCGGACCCCTGCCCCGCTCGAGGTGAGGTGGTGGGCCTGGTACTCTCCTTGGGTTTTGGGGTGGATGACCTTTTTGCTGTCATCCATCCCACCAACACACGGGAGTTTGATATAAGTTTTGTCACTCCCGTGTGTATGGAACGCTTTATCACCAGCTTTGGGTTGGTGAGGGGCGTTGACCCTTGGAAGAGGTACAGGCTCATTTCCATCTCCAGGCAGGAGGAGGTTAAGAACATCACCATCCTGGTGAGGAATGAGTCGCTCCCTCCGGAGGACATTGCCACCTGGCTCGGGAGGTACGGGCAGTTGCAGACCCCCCTGAGGAAGAACCTTGATGAGCGCGGGGTCTGGACCGGGGCTTGGTTGACCAGGATCCGGCTCAAGAGGGAGGGCAACAGTGTTGCCCACCTCCCTGGCAGCGCCTTTCTAGGCAGAGACCGGATCCTGGCGTTCTACCCGGGACAGCCCCGTCGTTGCTTCAAGTGCGGCAGCCCGACCCACATGAGCTCGGACTGCACGGTGGTCAGATGTGGCCGGTGCCACGAGTTTGGCCACCAGTCCGAGTCATGTGGGAAGATATGCTGCAACTTGTGTGGTGAGATGGGGCACCCATTTAGCAGGTGTCCCAAAGCATATCGGGGTTCTTCCTCAGGGGGGGGACCTCCCGGGCCGGGAGCGGCCGAAGCCCCCCCGGCGAGTGATGGCCGGGGGGGTGGGGATCCTGGAGCCCCTAGTACTACTCCGGAGGGACCAACAGGCCCATTGCCTCAAAGAAGGCGGAGCAGGCGTGGGCGTGGGGCTCCCCCCCCGGGGGACACGGGCTCGGTTGGCCAGGAGGCTCCCGATCCTCCGGAGGGCGGAGCCGGTGGGGAGGAGTCGGGGAGGCCTGGGGGTCCCGGGCCTGAGGGTCCGGGGCCAGGGCCTTCCCCTCCTAATGTTGCAGGGCCGATCCCCATCCCCCTTCCCTCTCCCCCTCCTCACCATTGCCCCTCCCCTCCACCTGGCCCTCCATCTGTTTCCCCATGCCCTCCTCCCTCATCTTCCCCTCCTCGTACCCCCCCCCCTCGTCCCCCCCCTCCCAAGTCCCGTCCCCCCCTCCCCCTTCTTCTTCCCGTCCAGCTAAGTCTGGTCCCCCCCCTGTCCTCTCCCCTGTCTCTGGCCCCCCTCCTGCCTCTTCCATTCCCCCCCCTTCTGGACCCAGAGTCTCCTCTGGCCCTGTGGCCATGGAGATGGAAGCTGCTCGAGCCTCATCCAAGAGGGAAATCTCGAGCAGCGGGTCCGAGGAGGGGGGTGGTGTAGTCATCTCGGAGAGGTGGCAGGAGTGGGAGCAGGTGAGACGCAAAAAGAAGAAGGGGAAGGCTGCCAGATCTGGGGGCGGGAAGTCCCCAGTGAAGGGTGGGGTTCCCCCAGGGGCACGAAGTGGGGTGTCCCTGGGGAACCCGTTTGGTATCTTCTCCTCCTCCTCGGGCTCAGAGGAGGAGGAAGTGTAGATATGTAAATATGTTTTTGTGTTTGTAGTATGAAGGAGAACATGACCACTTTCAATCATTCTGATGGCGGTACCCTCTCCAATACGGCTTGCGACCATTAATGTCGCAAGTATTCGTTCTGCGGGAGCTCGTTTTATGGCCTTCGATTTTCTCAGCCGTGTTGAAGCTGACATTTTGTTTTTGCAGGAGACCTGGCTGGCATCTGTGGCAGAGATGCATCTAGCAAAGAGGGAGTGGAGATGTGGGCCCTCCCTCTGGTCTCTTGCGGCCGAGCCCTGCAGTGGGGTTGCGGTCCTTTTTAAGACTGGTCCGGTGGCTTGCCGGCGAGTGATTGAAGTGGAGATCGGTAGATGTCTGGTGGTGGACGCTGTCGTGAGGGGGCAATTCCTCCGGCTCATACATTTTTATGGGCCTCAAACTAGGAGGGAGAGGAGGAGCCTCCTTACGGCGGTTAAGCCTTATCTTTTTACGTCCCAGCAGGTGATTTTTGGTGGCGATTTCAATATGATCACTAGGCCCAAAGACCGGGCAGGTGCCGCCAACCCTCTGGGATATGATAGTATTTTTTTGAATAACGTAGTGAGGGAGGCCAGGTTGGTGGATGTGCACGTTCGTCACCTCCCCAACCTCACTGGTTTCACATTTTCCCGAGGTAGTAGTAAGAGTAGATTAGATAGGTTTTTTTTAAAGGAGGACTCTGTCTGCTCGGCTCCTGAGCTGCAGTCGGTAGAGTTCTCCGATCACTGTATGGTATCTGTGGCCCTGAATGTCGCTGACACTCCTCAGAAAGGGAGGGGTTTGTGGCGCCTGAATGGGTCGCTACTGGAGGATCCTGAGGTTAGGGAAGCCTATGAGGTTTTCTTCCTGGGCCAGACCTCGCTCCTTGAGGGCAACTGCTCCCGCCTTGAGTGGTGGGAAGTAGTTAAAAAGAGGTCTGGCGACTTTTTCCGGGAAATCTCTGGGTACAGGGCAGCTTCCAAGTACCAGGCTTACCAGAGACTACGCAGGCAGCTTGACCGCCTGGTGTCCTCTGGGGGCTCTCAGGAACAGATATCCGGTCTGAAGGCGCAGATGAAGGAGTGTCAGTACGACCGTCTCGCCTCCCTGGTTTTTGAGAGGGATTATGGGAAGTTTATCTCTCCTGATCCCTACAGGAGCTGTGGTGAGGTGGCGAGGTCGAAGGTCGTACATGGCCTGAAGGATGCCTCAGGATCTCTGGTCCGGTCCAGATCGGGGATCCTGGGTGTCGTCAGAGACCACTTTTCGGACCTCCTGAAGAAGCGGCCTCTAGACATGGAGAAGGTCAGGGAATTCCTTGATGAGACCCCGCTGGAAGTGGGGTCTGACCTTCCTGACTCTCTGACAGAAGAGATCTCGGTAGCTGAAGTTGAGCAGGCTATTAGCTCTTTAGCTTCTAAAAAGTCACCTGGGCCCGATGGGCTCACGGCCGAGTTCTACAAAACCTTTAAGAGCCTCTTGGCTCCTCATCTGAGGGACGTGTTTAGTGAATGTTTGGCCTATGGCCTGCTGCCTCCCTCAATGAGAAGGTCAGCTCTGATCCTACTGTCAAAGGGGAAAGATCCGTCTGTGGTGGAGAATTGGCGTCCGATCGCCCTTCTTACCACAGATAGGAAGATACTGGCAAAGATCTTGTTTACACGTCTGTCTGCTTTGGCGGGCAGGATGCTGTCTCCCTCTCAGCACTGCACAATTCCTGGCCGGGGCACTTTTAGTGCCGTCCTGAGCGTCCGGGAGGCTGTGGAAAGGTGCAGGGCTGATGGCAGCGAGCGGTATCTGCTTGCATTGGATCAGGCTAAGGCGTTTGATCGGGTGAACCACGAGTACCTTTGGCTGCTTCTGAGGAGATACGGTCTGCCTGATCAATTCGTTGATTGGCTGCAGGTATTGTATAGGGGAGCTGAGAGCTTCCCTCTTGTCAACGGTTGGGTGGGTCGGGCCTTTGCCGTGGACTCTGGCGTCCGGCAGGGGTGCCCGCTGAGCCCCCTCCTGTACATCTTTGCGGTCGACCCCTTCGTAAGGAGGCTAGACTGCGGGCGTCTGGGGGGGGTTCCGGTGGGACCTGTCGGGGGTCCGGTTTCGGCGGTGAGGGTTGTGGCCTATGCGGACGACGTCTCGGTGGTGGTATCTGGTCGTGAGGAGGCCCATTATGTGGAGTCCCAGATCGGGTGCTACTCTGAGGCGTCAGGCTCGCTGGTCAATTGGGACAAGAGTGAAGTTTTCTGGTTGGGGAAGGAGGGGGAGCAGTTCCCCCTTCCGGACGTGTTCCCCACGCCCGTACCAGAGATTCGAGTTCTTGGCATTCATTTCGGCCCGGGTGATTATCCCAAGCTAAACTGGGAGCGCAGGCTGGTGAGTGCCACTCGGAAGGTGAAGGCCTGGAAAGGTTGGAAACTTTCCCTGAGGGAAAGGGTAAGCTTGGTCAAGACGTACTTATTGCCTGAGTTTCTCTTTGTAAGCTATGTGTGTCTTTTGCCAGCATCTCTCTATGCTCGGGTCTATGGTCTGTTCTTCCTGCTGTTGTGGGGAAGCAGACTGAACCTGATCAAGAGGGAGGTCACATACCGCCAGCGACGGCAAGGTGGGTTGGACATGGTCAACCCGGTGGTGTTCTTTGTCACCATCTTTGTTAAATACAATTTGCAGTCCATATTTGTGGACGAGCCTTCCTGGTGGGAGTGTTCATGCAAGGACTGGCTCTTGCTGTTCTTGAGGCAGTGGGGGGAGGGGGGGAGGCCCGGCGATCTGAGGAGATCGCATGGGTATCTCCCTTCCTATGTCCCCCTGGCATTAAAGGTACTGAGGCAGTGGCGGATAACTGCCCTGGAGGTGGGCTCTTTGGGTCGGCGGGAGCTGTACTTGAGGGTCATGGCCTCGGACATTTTGAAGCCCCTGTCTTTGAGGGACTGCCCTGAGAGGGTCCTCACGGAGGGGCTAGCCCTCTTGAATTCTTCTAGAATTCCAAGTAAGTTTTGGGATCTCGCATGGAGGTCGTTCCATGGACGACTCTATGTCCGTGCGAATCTCAAATACAGGAACCTGGGGGACAGGGACTGCCCCCGTCAGGAATGTGGTGGGACATTGGAGACCATGGACCATTTTCTGGTCCAATGTCCCTTCAACATGGAGGTTCTTACGAAGGTAGGGGGTGCCATTGGCTACCCCCGCCTTCCGGCCCTGACCTATGCTGAGCGAGTGTATGGTGATTTTGGGGTCCGCAGGGGATTTGAGTTATCGTCACTTTATTTAGTCAGCCTAGTTGTGCTTTATTACACTTGGCACGCTCGGTGTTTGGTGTCCACTAGGGACAAAATCCTGCCTGTGCATGAGGTGGTGGGCGGTATCTTTCGGGAGTTGGTGAAGGTGCGGGATCTGGAAAGGAGCAGGGTCGGGCCTGAGAGGTGTGCCCATTTATGGAGGGGGTTCCTCTTCCAGCCCCCTTAGGTCACGGCTCTGCCCCTCTCCATGGGTAGGGGCATCTATCCTTTTTCACCCCCTTAGATTTTGTTTATGGTATTTTTTTTAAATAAGGCTACAGACATGTCTGACTATCATGTTCTTGCTCATACGTGGGTTGTAGGTATTTGTTGTTGTGATGGTGGGGTGTGTTGTGGGTTGGCGATGATCTGGACAGTAGTGGTTTCTATGGACTTTAATATCTCCCTACTGTACCAGTGAGCCGTTTTAAGTGTTTTTTTTTTTTTTGGCAATGATCTGGGCAAGCTTTTCCTGATGGACTATAAAGACTTTCTCTTGTACCAGTGAGCCTGTTGTAAATACCTGTTCTGGTGCTATTTATTTATTTTTTTTTCTTTATAGTTATTTCTTGGTGGGTGGAGGTCGGTGATTTGATGGTTTGTGTTTTGTTGTTTGTTTTTGTGTTATTTGGTTTATTTCGTTATTTTGTTTATTTTATATATTTGTTAACCTTTTGGTCGTAGTTTTATAAATAAAAAATTACCCCTCCTCGGTCTTCGCCTTCCGCCGGGGGGTACACCTACCCCCCCCCCGGTCTTCGCCGCCGCCTTCCGCCGGGGAGAGAGACACCCACCGATGCTCTCCGCCATGTTCGGCCAGGCCCCCTACCCCAAATCAAGCTCTTTTACATCCGGGGGGGGCCGGCGGAAATGGCGGAGAACAACGGGGGCGTCGCCACTCCTCGGTCTTCTAGCCGTCTTCTGCCGGGGGGGGGAAACACCCACCCATGCTCTCCGCCATGCTCGACTGTGCCCCCACCCCAAAATGAAGCTCTTTTACATCCGGGGGGGGCCGGCCGAAAACAGCGGAGAACAACGGGGGTGTCGCCCCACCTCGGGCTCCTCCGCTTCTGCCTGGCTCCTCCCAGGGCTTCTTTCGCCGTCTTCCGCCGGAGGGCGCCACTCTCCGGGCTTCTCGACGTTGTCTTCCGCCGCGGGGGCCAGGCCTTCTTCTTTGCCGCCCCCGTCGAATTTTTCGGCCTGGACGGGGGTCGCACATCCCATCCAGGACTTGGACGTGGCGGGCTTCTCGTCGCCGTCTTCTGCCGCTGCCCCCTTCACCACGAAGCTCCGTGCTTGTTTGATGAGGGCAGCGGGCTTCCGTCGTCTTCTCCGGGGCGAGGGTCGTACATCCCACCCCGGATTTCGTCGCCGTCTTCTGCCGCTGCCCCCTTCACCACGAAGCTCCGTGCTTGTTTGATGAGGGCAGCGGGCTTCCGTCGCAGTCTTCCGCCGCGGGGTGACACTCGCGGGCTTCTTCTTCCATTCGATGTTGACACGGCGAGGTCCGGCGCTGAAATGCCTTCTGAGCGGCGGGCAAGGACTTATATTGGCATTGGGCGTGGGCGTGGTTATGCCAACATGTGACCTTAACCCATGTGACAGTGATGTCACGTCACATCACTGTCACATGGGTTAAGGTCACATGTTGGCATAACCACGCCCACGCCCAATGCCAATATAAGTCCTTGCCCGCCGCTCAGAAGGCATTTCAGCGCCGGACCTCGCCGTGTCAACATCGAATGGAAGAAGAAGCCCGCGAGTGTCACCCCGCGGCGGAAGACTGCGACGGAAGCCCGCTGCCCTCATCAAACAAGCACGGAGCTTCGTGGTGAAGGGGGCAGCGGCAGAAGACGGCGACGAAATCCGGGGTGGGATGTACGACCCTCGCCCCGGAGAAGACGACGGAAGCCCGCTGCCCTCATCAAACAAGCACGGAGCTTCGTGGTGAAGGGGGCAGCGGCAGAAGACGGCGCGGAGAAGCCCGCCACGTCCAAGTCCTGGATGGGATGTGCGACCCCCATCCAGGCCGAAAAAATCGAGGGGGGCGGCAAAGAAGAAGGCCTGGCCCCCGCGGCGGAAGACAACGTCGAGAAGCCCGGAGAGTGGCGCCCTCCGGCGGAAGACGGCAAAAGAAGCCCTGGCCCCTAGTAGGAGCCAGGCAGAACCCGGCGACGAAATCCGGGGTGGGATGTACGACCCTCGCCCCGGAGAAGACGACGGAAGCCCGCTGCCCTCATCAAACAAGCACGGAGCTTCGTGGTGAAGGGGGCAGCGGCAGAAGACAGCGACGAGAAGCCCGCCACGTCCAAGTCCTGGATGGGATGTACGACCCCCGTCCAGGCAGAAGAATTTGAAGGGGGCGGCGGAAGACCCTCAAAAGTGAAAACGTTCACCAGGTGAATGGGTAGGGGTACGATGTACCCCATACTCATTCACATAGGGTGGGGGCCCGAAATCTGGGGGCCACCTTATTAAACGGGGCTCCCAGATTCTGATTGGCTCCCGCCCGCATACCCCGACAACCAATGGCTAGGGTTGTCGGGAAGAGGCTCTTGTCCCGATCGACATGGGGACAAGAGTGCTTTGGGGTGGGGGGGCAGCGCCCCCCTCCCCCAAAGCACACACTCCCCCATGTCGAGGGCATGTGGTCTGGTACGGCTCAGGAGGGGGGGGGCCGCTCGCTCGTCCCCACCCCCATTCCTGTCCGGCCAGACTGCATGCCTGGGATGAGGGCTTGGTACGGATCTGGGGGGGAACCCCACGCCGATTTTGGCGTGGGTTAACCCCTCACGTTCCGGACCAAGCCGGAGAGCCTATTGTACCCCTGGGGGGGAAGCCGCGCCGGTTTCACATTTGAAATTTGGCGCGGAGTTCCCCTTCAGTGTCAGCGCAGCCCGAGAACAGCTCGGAGCTTTCCGTGCGCCGCTCCAGGCAGTGCAAACACTGCTACGCCGCCTGGTATTTACCAAGGATTTCCCGGCGTACTGAAGAGGCGCGCGGTGAGCTCCGATTTTTCCCTCTGCGCATGCCCAGTATGCAAGTGAACCTTCCGAGGTTCTAGCGTACTTTGCAAGGGCACGGGGATCGGGTCCCAAAAGTCACTTTCCCTTTCAAATCGGCCCGCCACACAAGTTTAAACACATGTCACTACACTTCCCCTGCATCACCCCCCTCCCTCCCCTCATAAACTCCCGCCCGAATCCCCGATGTTTACATTACTAAATGCCGCACGCCAGCTCTGTACTGGCGTGCTGTGCGCCCTCTTCTGGGCGCATTAGGCACTTTAGTAAATGAGGAAACACGCTGCACTGGCAGCGTGTTTCTTTGGTAAATGTCAAAAACAGGTTTACTCCTGCTTGTGCACCATGAGTCTTGGCGCACAGGCTTGGTAAATCAGCCCAACTGTTTGTTGTCTGCCTATTGTAACATTTGCCCATTTGTTGCTCAGTTATAGTAAAGAGACCCTGTTTGTTGCCTGCTTATTGTAACAATTGCCCATTTGTTGTTTGATTATAATAAAGAGACCCTGTTTGGTGTCTACCTATTGTAACAGTTGCCCATTTGTTGCCCACATATAGTCACTGTTGGTCATTTCTTACCCACATGTCATCATAATTGTCTATTTGTTGCCTACCTATGTGTGCTTCTTAAAAGCTTTAATTTTGTTTATTTTTTACTCTTGTTAGTGGCATGATTATATGTATGACTTTCAGATAAAGAAAAATATCACTGTCTTTTCCATCCATTATTAATATTCATTTAGCTTCATGATCAACAATGAGAAAAGTTTTGACAGATAGAAGAGGGGGGGGGGGTTATAAAAATAATCCAATCTGATGACAAATGTGTGGTGGGGATGTTTACAGAGTGTTCCCATTCCCTCCTTCACAGGTGCAAACATTTGCATTATGTATTTTATAAATGTGAATGCGTGCATAATGATCTTTTCTAAGAAAGACTGCCTGACCGCCAGACTGTGCATGCACGCCTGGTCGCCATCTGATGTCTTCAGGCTGCCTAATGGAATAATCATTTCAAAAATGTTGGAGGGGCTGCCTGACACGTGTCATGTAGCAGTACATGACTGCTTAATAAGCGTAGGTTTGCCCTTTTGACACAAATCTGTTCAAAAATAAATCACACCATGCTGTATTGTTTTCTTCCAAAATAGAACGTTTTAGACAAAGATAAATCCATAAATTGAGCCATTTTTAGACCCTCCAACAGCAGGTTTCACATGGCATCTTGTATTACCTTTAGTATAATACAAACCTTCTTGGTATGCCCCTCTGATCCTATTTTTTACCTTGCCATTAAGGCCTTGACATTTGAAAACATATATGGTGTATCTAAACAATGTGATTTGAAATACCAAACATATATAAAACAGCGCTCAAATGTGGATGATCCACATAAGTGAACAAAAACAAGTGTATGAGTATATGAAACAAATGATATAAACCCGTGAATGAGTAGTGTTTCAAACAAAAAATTTCTAAGCAGAAAAGTTCATAAAGCTTGAAAGCAGAGTAAAGATTAAATCAAATCAATGGTCTTCACAGTAGTCTTCCACCACACCCGATGTGAGAGTGAATCCTCCACCAATTAAGTTGGCCACTCACCAAAACGAGTTGCCTAACACTCACGTGCTTTGGCAAAAGAGCATGAAATGCAATTCTTAACCCATCAGGTAAATTCCAATTCCAGTGTTGTGATAATCCAAAAAATAAAGAAGGCAAATAATAGTGTGATATCGTAAAAACAATCTAATACACACCACATAAAATCTGCAAATATTGCACTCACAAAAGCAAATGAATCAAAAGCGTGAATCAAACAAAGCAGAAGTTCTTCAATATTCAAGTAGCTGATGAACTGCGGTCACGGCGGACCTATGCAAGCAACCAGATACTTCTCACCATTCCACCTGCACTGCACTCGAATCCCTGGTTGGAAAAAAACTCACGATCGCTGACAGTCAATTTGATATATTATGTAGAGCGATCTCCCCACGTTGGTTCAGATGTTCATAAGTCTAAATGTAGCTGTGCCTCGACATGTTTCGTCGTATAGACTTATTCATAAGGCCTTGACATTCCTGACTTTGGTTGCAACCTTCACCCACCTAACACTCTCCACCCAATGACAGTGGCGTATAAGGGTTAGACATGCTGTGGTGACAAAGTGGAGTTTAGCCATGAAATCAGGAATGCTAAGTCCATGGATACAACGTGAAACTAGTTTCGGAGGGGCACACAGGAAAAGAGTTACTAGCCCAATCTTTGGGGTGTCTGTTCTTAAAGCTCAATGCCAGACATTTTTTTTTTCAGTTTTCATAGCGTTGGTAAGTGTTAGAATTTTTTTTCTCACTTCCTGTCATGGTGATGCCCTACAGGAAATGGGATGGATGGTTGTCACCATGACAGAAAAGTACAGAGAGCACATAGAAAGTGAGGGGGAATCTCCTCAATAGGGACATTGATGGTAATGAAGAGCTGACAGAGACCCCAACATACTTAATATAGGGGCCCCTAGACTGGTCCCTGATATCACTATAGGGTCGCACACAATATGAAGTTTATTCAATGTAGTAGGAGGCTACCAAATATCCCATTATTGCAACAGGAGATGATCAGAGACTATAGGCATGCTACAAGAGAGAGTTAGAGAATGCAGACAATGTACAGGAGATGATCAGAGACTACAGGCATGCTACAAGAAAGAGTTAGAGACTGCAGACAATGTACAGGAGATGATCAGGGACTACAGGCATGCTACAAGAAATAGAGACCGCAGACAATGTACAGGAGATGATCAGAGGCTACAAGCATGCTTCAAGAGAGGGTTAGAGACTGTAGACATGTCCATGGACTTAAATGCAATTGGTGTTTTTTACAAACCGCCCATGAAAATACAGACAGATGGCAACCAAAACTGCTAGAAAACACTGCCATTAAAGTTATTACTGTCCCCTGAAGACGTCTGCTATGACGAAACCCATCAGACGGAGCCTTTTTAGTTTTTAGCGCCATGCTTTTCATTTCATCTGCTGTTTTACTCCTTTCCCTTGTAAATATTATTCATTTTTTTTTTTATAATCAGTATTTATTCCGAGATAACAAATGACAAGACATGCCCAACAGATTATGAGGCACAAGACCAATGACCGCGCAGGGTCGTAAAGTGATTATCGTTCAGTGATCATGTTGGGCAAAGACACACACAAAAAGAAACAAAACCTAAAAAGAAAAGGGAGAACAAGAGCAATGTTAACAATAGCTCAGTCGAAAAAGTTCAGCATTCCTAAGTATGGTGCAAAACATAGTGAGTCCAAAAGGAGGCAACAGTTGTTAACCTTTAAAATCTTATATTTGAGATTTAATATCTCGCATATATGATATATGGTTTAATGAGAGTTCTGTGACAGAGTGGAAGCTTTAACATAACACACATTTATTAGAGAAAAGATATTAGCTATCTAATACACTGCATACATTTACAGTATTTAAAATAAGGGAGTAAAAGTTAGTTTGCTAATACAAATTAAGTACATCACACAAAAATATCACACAGTACAAATTATGACAAAGATATGGTAAGTGCGGGGGAGAGGATTCCTTGATATTACCTTGAGAATGGTCTTCCCTGGGCCCAGGTTCTGTTCTGATTCTCTCTCTCTAACGTTTTACTATCTACAGCCTACTTAATTTATATCTCTGGGGGCCAACTCTGATTGGCTCTGGGTCTTGCGCCCAAATATGGTGTTTCCTTAATTCAATTTAGGGGTAAATAGAGTTTGTAGACAAGAGGAATCCCTTCAGGGGTTCATTAACTTTCTAACAATGACTCTTGTACAATGGCTATTCATGTCACAGGAAGGCCATTATGACATCTCCCTGAAGTCTGACGTCTCGTGGCTATTTCTTCCTGGGTCGTTTGAAATTCAAAGAGGTAAGGGGAGACGACCGGTCTGCTATACCTCTTTGAATATCAAATGGAGGAGATTGAATAGATATTCAAAGACAAGACGGTGAAACCACTTAACTCTTTCCTGAAATCCTTTCCAACACACTATCCATCTTATCATATCGATTATTATATTTATATGTACATTTATTCCTAGTTGCTAATGGTGATTAGACATAACATTTTTTTATAAGGCAACAGATGACCCCTTGTGGCACGTTGAGATAGATGAGACGAGGCCACACTTAAATGAGTAATTGTTTATGTTTAATCTCCATTAGAATGTTAAGTTTCTCCCTCTGCCACCTCAGAAGTCGGTTCAGATATATTACCATGCCTGTCATGAATATCAATATTCCACATTGTAATATAAGAAGCCCTTTTATTCCCATTCCATCCAGGTCCTAGTGGTGACTAAGCTAAAATCCCCATCATGTAACAGTTCATTTAACCTTTCTTCGGTTTTCACCATATCATTACTAATTTGAATTATATGGGTATCCTTCCTTGCAAGCAGATTGTGAAGGTTTACTGACAAAGGGCCAGATTCAGGTAGATGAGAGTATCTTTCCTCTGGAGTAACGCTTCTCATTTACGTTACTCTGAAGACCCTTTCAGCGCAAGTCCTGTAATTCACATAGCAGTTGCGCGTAAACTTGCGCCAGAGTAACGATAATGCGCTGGCGTAACCCGACGCAAGTGGAAGTGGGTGTGATCATATGTAAATGATGGGCGGAGCCCAGCGCAGAGGCTTACGTTCAGCGCATCATCCACGGAGCATGCGCAGTGAGTGCGGCTCCACTCGCCCCCCTTGTGCGCATGCTCACAACTTCCGTCGGCACCACTTCCTGGGAAACGTCAGCGCAATGCGTTCCGCTGGGCGCTTAAAAGCGCTGGCGGAAACGCCATTCCGGCGCAAAAGTAGTTCCGCTTCCCCCCACCCCAGGGAAGATACTTTTGTGCTGTGATGGCTGCTCCCGCTACCCCCAGAGAGAGGAGGAACCTGAATTTTAATGCCCAGGAGGTCTCAGTGATCATTTCGGCAATGGAGAGGGATAATGAATTTCTCCATGGCAAAAAAAGCCGGAAGACCAGCCGGGAGAGGAAGCAGGGCATCCTGGAGTCGATTGCTGCCAGGGTCAATGTCCTGGGCTACTCCACCCGGACTGCTGGGGACATACAAAAAAAAATTAATGACCTGCGGCGCAAGGTGAGGGACAAGGTGGCCTCCATCAGGAGGTATGAGAGGGGCACAGGTGGTGGTCCCCCATGTCCTGTCACCCTAACCGCAGAGGAGGAGGTGGTTGCTCGCTGCCTGGAGAGGGAGCAGGTGGAGGGGGTCGCAGGCTATGACTCCGTGGAGGAAGGCACAAGGACAGGTAAGTGTTTTATAATCCCCTATTTGTTGTTTTGCATTTGGGGGGGGGGAGGGTACATGTGCCAAGTGTGTGGGACCACCAACATGTGTCTGCTTTGTGTCATCCACAGATGACGGAGCTGGGCCATCATCTGTCAGCGTGCATTCCACCCCATCCCCCCCACGCCATCGTGTGCCTGAGCCACTGGGTGGTGAAGAGGTTGTGGAGGAGGAGAGTGGCCACACCACACCTGCCGAGGTGGTTGTGGAGGATCCTGCTGTGGCAGAGCAGGACTTTTCATTAGTGTTGTCTGTCTCCTCCCCTTCTCCTGGGCCGTCTGTCGTCCCCTCCCCCATCCTTGGAAGCCCCTCAAGGGCGACTCCTTCCACCCGAGGACATCCATCTTCTGGCCCCAGGAAGGCGACCCAGAAGACCAGGGGGGTGTCTGATGGTATACAGGACCAGTTGGCGAGGGATCACGTCAGGCAGACGGAACAGATGGGGGCCATAGCGGTGCACTTGGAGAAAGTGGCTGACAGCCTGGGCTCCGTTGCCAACCTCAGCAACGCAGTGCAGGATGTCAGCTGCAACTGCGCTGCAGTGGTCACCACTTTGGGGGAGGTGCAGGGGGATATCCAGCACCTTACTGCAGCCGTCCAGGCCAACAGTGCTGCCATCCGGGACCAGGGGAGGCTGAGTCGGCGGGCCCAGCACTACCAGGTCACCCGTCAGCTCCGGATGCAGGCCCAGACAAACTCCTACCTTGGACGGATAGCCAGGGCCTTGGAGGGCACGCAGGCCACACCTGCCAGGAGTGGCCCACCTGGGGATCAGCCACCTCCAGATGCCCCCCCACCCCCACCCACTCCATCCAGGCAGCTGCGGAGCCAGAGAGGGGCCCCCAGAAGAAGCCCCCGGCATCCCCGATGAGGCCTTTTTTTTTTGTTTGTTTTATATTTTTGATTTGGACATACTCAGGTCATGAGTTTATTTTTTCTTTTGCTCAGGTTATGAGATTTTGTTTATTTTATTTATCAGGATATGATATTATTAATTTATTTTTGTACTGCACACGGTCAGGAGTGCAGGGGACAGTGTGAATGGTGTGTGAATGTGAGAGGGTGGCACTCCTGAAAGTAAGGGGTGTCACCCTCGGCCGTGGTGGTGAAGTTAACCCCACGGCTGTATGAATGACGTGTGAAAGGTGTGTGAATGGACAGTGACATCATTGGGGCCTTGACGCTGGCGTTACTGCTCCCAACTCCTACATGCTGGACTTGGGCTAATCCAATGCGATGTGCATGTGGTGTGTGTGATCCAGTGGTGTACACGCGTGCACTGTCTGTGTGATTAATGTTTTGGGTTAGTGTCCAAAGATGCCTACGGCGAGGACCCTCCTGACTGCTCTTCCATCAGCAGACTGGGTGTCCTCTGGCAGGTGGGGACTGTGTGGGTCGGGGGTCAGGTCATCACGTATGTCAATATGCAGGCCTTTTTTCATAGCAAAGTTATGTAGTATGCAACATGCAGCGATGATCTGACACACGAAGGTAGGGGAATACAATAGGGTCCCCCCAGACTTATCCAGGCATCGGAAACGGGACTTCAAGAGCCCAAATGTTTGCTCCACCACTGCACGGGTTTTGATGTGTGCTTCATTGTATTTTCTCTCTCCTCTGGTTTGGGGGTTCCGGAAAGGAGTCATTAGATGGGGTCCCAGTGCATATGCAGAGTCACCTGTAAGGTAAAAGACAGGAGAATGTTAGTCATGCATGTGCGATTTCTGTTGTGCATCACGGGAGGGGATAGTCATGCCTGACTCCCATGTCACTCACCAACCAGCCAGCTGTCCCCATACATGTTCTGGTTAAATTCTGCTGGGATGGGGCTCTGATTGTATATGTAGCTGTCATGGCTGGACCCGGGGTGTTTGGCACGGACGTGCCATATGAGGCGTTGGGCATCGGCTATCACCTGTACGTTGATGGAATGCCAATGCTTCCGATTGCGGTATATGTGCTCTGTGGCACTGGGGGGCTGTAGGGCCACATGTGTGCAATCAATGGCCCCCACAGTGCGTGGGAATCTGGCAATGTTGTAGAAATCTGTCATTGCCTTCTGCCGCAGCTCCTCAGTGGTGGGTCTGATGAACTGGTTGGACATGCGTCTGAGGATTGCAGGGACAACCTGGTGCACACATCTGCTCATGGAGGACTGTGACATCCCAGCCACCACTCCACTTGTATGCTGGAATGATCCACTTGCAAGGAAATGGAGTGTTGCCAGTACCTTCACCAGTGGCTGCACTGCTTGTGAGCGGTATGTCTTGCTGGTGATGTCATCCTGCAGGGTTGTGGTTAGTTCAAGTATTGTATCAGGGCTGAATCTGAAGAGGCGATACACCTCCTCCTCCCCCATGCCAAAGAGGTTCATACGAGTGCGGTATATCCTCTCACGTGGCCGCCTTCTTGGTTCCGGGGGACCCATCAGTAGTTCTAGGACCACAATTGCCCCTGGCATGTTGGCACACAGAGGTGTTGTCCTTGCAAGTGGGGGTGCTCAGCTAGCTCCTATCGTCGGTAACGCTGCTGTAGCTGCTCTCCTGCTGACCTGTGACCGTCTGGAGTAAAGATAAAGCAGCCTTTTGTAGAAATAACTTTGCGCCGGACGGACCAGATACGCGCGGCGCATGTAGCCAGCGTATGGTGCTAATCCGTTCGTGAATTGGGAAATCTCCCTCATTTGCATATTTGCAGGGGAAATCAATGGGCGCGACTGATGCGCCCAGCGAAAATAAGCGCTGACGATACTCTGGCGTCGGAACGTTCCGCCGGTCGCAAATGACCCGTTATTGGGCGCATCTAGTTTGGTGGGTACGGGCACATAGAAACGACGGCGCATCATCACAGTTACGCGGCGCATATCCAAATACTCCAGCGCAAGTGTTCGTGAATCTGGCCCAAAGTATCTATTTTTACATCAAAATGGGGTATGTATGTGCTAGGATCTGGGACATTAGGGGTACTCTCAATGATATAGTCATTTGTTAGCACAGGTATGGGGATACTATAGTTTTCCCAATAGTAGTGTACTCATGTGGAATGAGGCAAAAATTTGGATAGGGTATTGGACACGACTGACCCCCATAGAGAAATGTCTGATGATTGGTGATGACACAGTACAGTCCATCCGTGTGGTAGGTGACTCTTGTGCTTGGTGTTCTCCATTTTGACAACTTCACTGGGCAGTTAGCCTCCATTTCATGTGGAATGGTTTCTTGAGGGGTTTTTTTTTTTTTTTGGACTTTCCAGTTGGGGGTCCCTTGCTACATTGGCTGTGGGATCCGGGTCTTTGTTTAGATCACAGACTGGAGTGTCAATTTCAAAAACATCACAACGGCATAAGTCTCTATTGTCTTTGACAGTGCAGTAGGCATTGTGTGGTGCTTTCCATCGCCCTTGAACTTGAATTAGCGTTTCGTGGAGGTGCAACCTTTCCTTGTACACGTCATACTTGTACACGTCATTCTTGAGGTATCCGAGGGAGTGTATGGACGCCATTGTGTTAAAGTAGTCCTCTTGTGGATGGAACATGGGCAGCGACATTGTGAAATGTACATTAGGTCACGGTAGGTGCACAGTGACTGGCTTTTCTTGCAAGCAAATGGCCTTCTATTTGGGTGTGGTGTCACGATCCCTATACTTCGAATGGTGGAAACTGGCAAAGGTTTGCACTTGTCTCCAAGAAGGACATTCATTCCACCACTATTGTTAGTGTGAGTACAATACCATTGGGTAAGATCTGTATCTTTTAATATATCAGGGATTTTACCGGCTTGAATATCTCGGATGACATTAGTGACCTTTGTTAAAATAAAATTTCCCTATGCAGTGCCTATTACCTCTTTGCCCATACCATCCTCTCTAGCTTTATGTTATAAACTGTAAACCTTTCCTCCTCTGCAAGCCCCTCAACATCCTACAGAACTGGTTACAGCACTTGCCGACCCACTTCCTGTTCACAATTTCCGATATGCCTGCGAATCGCAGACAAATTGGCTTGGTTCCAAATTGACATGTCAGATCCCAAAAGTCCTGGGATGGATGCAAGTATGCTGTCCACGCCTTTTGGCTTTCTGGATCTGAAAATGCCCCTGTGGGTAGGAAGGTTTGCTTCTGCAACTGGATCCTGAGTTCGGCTTGCATGGGAGGCAATTAAATCTTCTAGCAAGGAAGAGTAAAACAAAAATACATTTGTCCGGGCACATGAGCTGAATTCAGCCATGTTCCACGGGGACAAATTCAGTACCACTGGCACATGAATGAATTTGACGTTATTAAACAATATTCCTGGGATTAAGGTTGCCGTTAGGCCCCTAGGTGGTCCCTCTTGCAGTGATGGGCATTCCAAGGATGTTGGTTCGTAATAGGGGATTGCAGCTGTATGTTTGGGCAAAGTTGTAGGAGCAGGGGTGTTTTGGGGACACCTGCAAGGTAATTTTCCTGGTAGTCCGTGGCATTCCCTGCACCACCATTCATCCAGATTAGATGATTATCAATGGGGCTCCACCAATAAACTTGCTCCCCACAGTTCTAAAAATAGCCACAGGCAGTATGACGGATTCCCCCTCTATGCAGTAGATCAGATTTTGTTCCATGATCACGCTGATGAGCGGTCCAGTCTCTTCTCCCTTTGTATGTCCGATCAATTGGAGCAGGATCACAATCCACATCGACTTCATGGCTCTAAAAGGGAAGAAAGCAGAACATTTTAGTTGCAGAATTTTGTGAGGGCACAAACTATGGGGCACAAGACTGAGTCCAGTAAATTCAAAAGAATTTCCCACATCTCCCCCCTCTGTGCTCCTTGTTTGGCCAAGCAATCTGCTACTTCATTTTGTTCCCAGTATGGGGCAGTGCCTGTATGACATTTTAATTTGCACCCCCATGTTTTGACTGGCAACTTTGGCACCAGCGTTACAGTATATTTCAACAGGGATGTATGTTTAAGTGGAGACCCATCTGAGGACCTGTACTGGTGGATGTGCCAGAAGGGCAGAAATTCTGTAAGAGCATTACAGACCCACGCATAATCTGAGTATAAAACAATTTCTTGATCCCCATTCATCCGTTCTAGGGCATGAGCAATCGCAGCCATCTTATTGAATTGTGCTGATTTGACTCGACATGACCGCAAGATTGATGTTTGGGTCTTTGCATGTGGATCGATAATGTATATTTCAAATCCTGCATGTGGGTAACCCTCCACGTAAAAACATGATCCATCTGTGAAAATTTGGACTGCCTTTTTATGAACATTTTCCTTTGCTGACAAAGGTCTAAAGAATTGTTGTGCCCCTGATTGTGGGGTGACATCACATTCATGTGATATTCCTTGGTAAAATAGGCCATGGGCCCAAGTGGAAGGATTATTTGTTTGTTTAACTTTAATGTCTTGCTCCAGGAGCAACAGAGCCCAATGGGCCTGTCTGGCATTGAATACATTGCCATCCTTCCCTCTGTCTGTGAATAGAAACTTTGTGGGAGTTGTGTGCAGGATGACTGGGTTAAGTCCTATGATGTTTGTGACGTATTCCACTGCCCACAACGTGACAAGAAGGTGTTTTTCACATAGAGAGTGCTTCATTTCCACAGGAGATAATGCTTTAGAAGCATATAATATGGGTCTATGTTGCCCCTGGATTTCCTGTGACAAAGCAGCTGAGATGGCTGTGTCTGATATGGCAGTCTCGATGTGAAAGGGCAGTTGGTACTCTGGGTTGACTAATACTGGCGCTTGCACTAATGCTTCTTTAAGCTCCTGCACCGGATCGGTGTGTTGCTCAGTCCCGTGCCATCGGGTATCCATTTCCCCCCAATCATACAGTGGTGCTGACTTGTGCGCACGATCAGGGATGAAATCCCGCAAATAATTTACCACTCCTAGGAAAGATCTGAGAGTGGGCATACTTACTGTTAGAGGAAATTGTAGAATGGTTTTTACCTTCTCTGATACTATTTCACTACCGTTTGCTGTCACTGTAATCCCCAGGAAAGATACAGATTCCTGGGCCAATTGTGACTCCATGGGATTACACTTCTGTCCCGTTTTTTCTAGGATCCGTCGGAGTTATTCCAGTAGCCGCAAATGCTTTTCTTTGTCGCATGTGGCTATAAGCAAATTGTCAATGTACTGAAAAAGATTCTTAGTAGATTCAATTTTGCCAATGCAATTGGCCATATTCATAAGCATCTTTGAATTTTGTTGAATTGGATATACATTGGAAATCATCTCATTCCCTTTGCTTTTAAACCCTACAAATGTTTGGCTTGTTTCCTTAGAAGACAAGATCTGGGTGCTAGCATGTAACGGCTACGCCGTCACCATGAATAGGAGATGAAATGGTAATTATTTATTCTGGAGGATACTCAGATTAAACCACCTGGTTGCTTTATGATGTTAAACAGAGCTCATGGGTTATTTCATCACAACCTCCTGCGATATATCTCCTATTGATGGTGTGGTGCATCTACCATAGGTTATTTGAGAATCCTCGTAATACGTCTCAGTCTCTACAAATATATGGTATCAGGCAATCAAGAATATATCATAGTATGCAATCCAGGATGAACAGTATTCTGAGTATACAGGCTTGATACAGTAAGCTGTGGGTACTTGCGGTTTAGATGTGACCAGGTGTGCAGTTCCTTCCTGGAAAGTGATTAGTAGCAGGTGCAGGATGCCTCTATGGTTCTGTAGATTGCCAGCTCTGTGGCCAAGCAGCAAGTCATAGATAGTAGCAGGGTCCGTGGTGTAGAACTTGGTGCTGTGAGCCTGGTGATCTCCTTAACAAGGTGAGGAACTGTGGGACTCTGGAGGAGGTCTTGGGTCTCAGATGGCGGCGAGCGTCAACTTTAATAACCAGACACCGAGCCGCCATCAGAGGAGGTTTAAATAGCCAGCCTGTCGCGGGACACACGCTGGGCGCGCTTCCGCGTTCCAGCGTGGAGCGCAGGATTCGACGGCACGTCGGAAATGACGGAATCAGGATGCTGGACGGGACGCAGGATTCGACGGCACGTCGAAAGTGTCGATAACAGGGTGCTGAATGGAGCGCAGCTGTCTAAGGATGATACAGCTGCGCTCGTTCTGTACAAAGTAACGCCGATGGTGTTACATACTCCCCTCCTCAAGGGGGTCCCAAATATACACCCAGAAGGTGATGGTCGATCAGGGTATCTGCGGTGGAATTGATTGACGAGCCGGGGAGCATGAATGTCGGAGGAATCTACCCAGGAGTCATCAAGATGGCTATAACCCTTCCAACGGATTAAATATTGCAGGGAAGATCCATGCCTCCTGGAATCTAGAATTTTCTGTACCTCATATTCAGTCTCACCGAGAACCTCAACAGGAGAAGGGGGTTGAGGGTCTCTGTTAGGGAACGGATTAGGAGTGAAAGGCTTAATAAGTGAGACATGGAAAGAAGGATGTATCTTCCAATCCGGAGGTAGAAGTAGTTTAACGGTATTGTTGTTGATGATATGTGAAATGGAGAATGGACCAGTGAATTGGCGACCGAGTTTTCTTGAAGGGATATTAAGACGTAGATTTCGAGTAGAGAGCCAAACCAAATCTCCAACTTTGTATTTAGGAGGTGGAGTCATAATACTTCTTTTGTCTTTGTTGCGCTGTAGTAAGATTAGAATGGAGTATTCGTAGGGTCCTCTTCAAGGTGGAGAGGTAATGTTCTACAGCGGGAACATTGTTAGGGAGAACGGAGACTGGAGCAGATTTGGGATGGAACCCATAGTTTGCATAAAAAGGAGAGAATCCGGAGGAAGAACTGGAAGCTTTATTATACGCAAATTCGGCATGAGGAAGAAACTGAAGCCAGTCATCCTGTAGATGGGTGCAATAACAGCGTAAATACTGTTCCAGTGTTTGGTTTACTCGTTCTGTTTGTCCGTTTGTTTGCGGATGATAAGCAGTGGACATTCGATGATCAATTTGCAAGGCCTGGCAAAGGGCTCTCCAGAATTTAGAAATGAATTGAGTGCCTCTGTCCGAGATAATCTGGGAGGGCAACCCATGTAGCTTAAGTACATTCTGAAGGAAGGCTTGTGCAGTCTCTAGAGCAGTTGGTAGATTTTTTAATGGGATGAAGTGAGCCATCTTTGTTAATAAATCTACTGTAACTAGAATTGTGTTGGCACCTTGAGACCTGGGGAGATCGACAATAAAATCCATAGAGACCACGTCCCAGGGTCTTTCAGGTATTGGGATTGAAGTAAGGAGTCCGTAAGGTGGCTTCCTGGAATGTTTGTTGGAGGCACATATCACACAGGAATTGACATAATCACTGACTGTCTGTGAAAGCTTGGGCCACCAGTAATTTCTTTTAATTAAATGAATGGTTTTACTTCTGTTTGTCCGTTTGTTTGCGGATGATAAGCAGTGGACATTCGATGATCAATTTGCAAGGCCTGGCAAAGGGCTCTCCAGAATTTAGAAATGAATTGAGTGCCTCTGTCCGAGATAATCTGGGAGGGCAACCCATGTAGCTTAAGTACATTCTGAAGGAAGGCTTGTGCAGTCTCTAGAGCAGTTGGTAGATTTTTTAATGGGATGAAGTGAGCCATCTTTGTTAATAAATCTACTGTAACTAGAATTGTGTTGGCACCTTGAGACCTGGGGAGATCGACAATAAAATCCATAGAGACCACGTCCCAGGGTCTTTCAGGTATTGGGATTGAAGTAAGGAGTCCGTAAGGTGGCTTCCTGGAATGTTTGTTGGAGGCACATATCACGCAGGAATTGACATAATCACTGACTGTCTGTGAAAGCTTGGGCCACCAGTAATTTCTTTTAATTAAATGAATGGTTTTACTTATTCCTGGATGACCTGCCAGAGGAGCATCATGAAGTTGTTTGAGAAGTAGAGGTTGTAAAGATCTTATTGTTGTAGGTAAATAACCGTTAGGTTCCTTTTTGAGACCCTGGGGCATTAGGGGTACCTCGCTAGGGAGAGATTGGATCAGCAAATCCAAGAAAGGAACAGATGCTCCAATGAATCGATCCGGTGGAATAATAGAAAGGGGAGGTGTTTCAATTGTCTGGTTGTCATGCATACGTGACAACGAGTCAGCCTTGACATTTTCTGTACCAGGACGATAGGAGATGTTGAAGTCGAACCTATCAAAGAATAGACTCCACCTGACTTGGCGGGCAGAAAGGGTTTTACAGGCCCTCAAATGTTGCAAATTGCGATGATCGGTGAGGATGGTAATGGGGTGTTTGGAACCTTCCAAGAGATGTCTCCAATTACTTAGGGCATCCTTTATAGCAAGGAGTTCTTTTTCCCCAATGGGGTAATTCTTTTCGGCAGGTAATAATGTCCTAGAGTAAAAGGCTACCGGATGTAGAGGTTCAGATGATGAAGCTTGTTGGGAGAGTACAGCTCCCAAAGCAAAATGCGAGGCATCTACCTCTAAGGTGAAATGGTAAAGTGGGTTAGGAAGTTGTAAGATTGGTGCGGATGTGAAACTGAGCATCAGAAGGTCAAAAGATTTCTGTGCCTGATCAGACCAGGAAAAAGGCGTCTTACTACTAGTGAGATTGTTTAATGGTTTCACGATCGTAGAGAAATCCTTAATGAATTTTCTGTAGTAGTTAGAGAATCCGAGAAAACGTTGTAGAGCCTTCCTGGAGTGGGGAACAGGCCAGGATAATATGCACTGTACCTTTGATGATTCCATCTGTATTCCGTTTGGGGTAATTAGATATCCCAGGAAAGAAATGCTGCGCTGACTGAAAACACACTTTTCAAGTTTGACATATAAAGAGTGTGTTCTCAATCTGGCCAAAACCCAGCGTACATGTTTGATGTGTTCTTCGGGAGAATCTGAATAGATTAAAATGTCATCCAAATAAATCACAACACAAACGTCGAGCAAAACTCGGAAAATGTCGTTGATGAAATATTGGAAGGTTGCAGGTGCGTTGCATAACCCAAAGGGCATTACGGTGTACTCGTAGAGGCCATAGCGTGTTTTAAAAGCTGTTTTCCACTCGTCACCAGATCGAATTCTTATGAGATTATAGGCACCCCTCAGATCTAGTTTAGTGAAGATCTTTGAGGTCTGGAGTCGTTCGATGAGTTCTGGAATTAATGGTAGTGGATATCTGTTATTTATAGTAATGCTATTGAGTGCACGGTAGTCGATAATTGGTCGGAGTGAGCCGTCTTTATTTTTTACGAAGAACATGGCTGCACTCGCTGGAGAGGTTGAAGGTCTGATAAAACCTTTCTTGAGGTTTTCATCGATATAATCCTTGAGGTGTACAAGTTCAGGTTGGGATAATGGATAAATCCTAGCAGTTGGGATTGGTGCGTCAGCTATAAGATCTATGGGGCAATCATAGATCCTGTGTGGGGGGAGCAAGTTTGCCTTGGTTTTGCTAAAAACGTCGGCGAAATCATGTAGATAAGGTGGAAGATCAGGAGGGTAGATCTCTGTGAAAGAGATAGAACAATTAGGATAACAGTTCTCTTTACAGAAAGAGGATTGTAAGGATAAGGAACTAGTAGACCATTGGAAAGTAGGCTGATGAAGACGTAACCAAGGTAATCCGAGTATTATTGGAAATAGAGGTGATTGGATGACGTCAAAAATGAGGCTCTCAGTATGACCTGGAGCGCAAGTCACCCAAAGGGGTGAGGTTTGGAATGTAATTGGACCTGTGGGAGAACTGGAACCATCAATGAAAGTGAGTGACACAGGGGTTTGCTTAATCACACAAGGTATTTTATTAGATTCTACAATCTTAGAGTCAATAAAGTTCCCACAGGCTCCAGTGTCGACCATTGCTTCAATAGAGAAGCTTTCTTGCTCCCACTGTAATGTAAGAAGAATAATAATGTAACGATTAGAAATTGTACCAGTGAAATTAAATTTGTTTCTGTGGTGATCTATACCTTCCGAATTCCTCTTAAGAAGGGGACAGGTGGATACAACGTGGTCAGGAGCAGAACAGTACATACAGAGGTTTTGGTCTCTGCGGCGTTGTTTCTCCGCTGTGCTTAAAGGACCTTTAATAGCACCAAGTTCCATCGGAAGCTCCTTGGGGGGAGATCTGGCTCTCCTGAAAGGTGAAGGAAAAAACGCATTGGCACGTTCAGCTCTTCTCTCTCGAATACGTCGATCTATGGTAATGGACAGTTGCATGAGATCCACTAGGGATGGTGGAAGTTCTACACGTGCGATTTCGTCTTTCAAAGTTTCTGTCAGGCCTAGCCGAAATTGGTTCCTGAGTGCGATATCTGACCACTGGGTCTCTCGGCACCAACATTTGAATTCAGAAATGTAGTCCTCCACTGGTCTTTTCCCCTGTTTGAGATTTCTGATGGAATTTTCAGCAGTCAACTGTTTATTGGGATCCTCATAAAGGAGGGACATTTCTGCGAGAAAAGTGTCCAGGGCTCCAAGGAGATCCCCGTGTTCTTCTAGATAGGCGTCGGCCCAAATTCTCGGTTCACCCCTGAGGTATGAGATGAGGGTGAGAATTCTAATCCTATCAGTATAGTAAGTACGGGGACGTAGCTCGAACATCAAGCGACAAGAGCTGATGAATTGCCGGAAAAGTTTCCTATCGCCAGAGAAAGGTTCTGGAGTACAGACCTTGGGTTCTGGTCTCTCTCTAACCTGAGCAAGGTTCTGCTGGCGGAGAGCTTCATTTTCTAGGCGGAATTCAGTTAAAGAATTAGTTAGGGTATCTACCCTTTGAGTGAGTCCCAGTAGATGATTCGCTAAATCAGCGGGATCCATCTAATATATATATAGGGTCTGGTTATTCTGTAACGGCTACGCCGTCACCATGAATAGGAGATGAAATGGTAATTATTTATTCTGGAGGATACTCAGATTAAACCACCTGGTTGCTCTATGATGTTAAACAGAGCTCATGGGTTATTTCATCACAACCTCCTGCGATATATCTCCTATTGATGGTGTGGTGCATCTACCATAGGTTATTTGAGAATCCTCGTAATACGTCTCAGTCTCTACAAATATATGGTATCAGGCAATCAAGAATATATCATAGTATGCAATCCAGGATGAACAGTATTCTGAGTATACAGGCTTGATACAGTAAGCTGTGGGTACTTGCGGTTTAGATGTGACCAGGTGTGCAGTTCCTTCCTGGAAAGTGATTAGTAGCAGGTGCAGGATGCCTCTATGGTTCTGTAGATTGCCAGCTCTGTGGCCAAGCAGCAAGTCATAGATAGTAGCAGGGTCCGTGGTGTAGAACTTGGTGCTGTGAGCCTGGTGATCTCCTTAACAAGGTGAGGAACTGTGGGACTCTGGAGGAGGTCTTGGGTCTCAGATGGCGGCGAGCGTCAACTTTAATAACCAGACACCGAGCCGCCATCAGAGGAGGTTTAAATAGCCAGCCTGTCGCGGGACACATGCTGGGCGCGCTTCCGCGTTCCAGCGTGGAGTGCAGGATTCGACGGCACGTCGGAAATGACGGAATCAGGATGCTGGACGGGACGCAGGATTCGACGGCACGTCGAAAGTGTCGATAACAGGGTGCTGAATGGAGCGCAGCTGTCTAAGGATGATACAGCTGCGCTCGTTCTGTACAAAGTAACGCCGATGGTGTTACATAGCCATGATGGGGAACTTGTCATGCTCCTCATTTCTGGATAGCTGGTTCCCACTTTCTGGTGGGTCTATGACCATGGGGCCTTCTCGATTTTCCTGTGGCTCTGCGATTTCTCCCATCGCCTCAGGAAAAGTAGAATACGGATTCATATACTCTTCATATTCCTCCGTGTCCCCAATTTCAAAGGCACAGGTAGGTGCCGTAGCATTACTATGTTCGCATACAGTATGCTAGCCACAGCCTGTCCTTTAAATTTCCCTTTCTTAGATTCATGTAACTGCTCTTGCAGCACTTTGTATGCAATAGTTACATGGTCCAGTTCAGTTTCAACTTTAGTTAGCATGCTTTTATATTGTACCACGTCTTTTTGGGCCAATATGTAATTTTTTAAATTTTCCTTCTGTGAGGCAATAATTATTTGGTTAAGGGTAGTTAAGGTTTGTAATTGGCTTTGTAAAGCTGAATTCTCCTTTTCCCTCTCAGAGATTGTAATATTTTTATTTTTCAGCTGTCCATCTAATAACAAAAAATCTATTTAGCTTAGTGGGGAAAACGAATTATCCTTAACAAAGCATTGTGCCTGCCTTGTCTGAGTTTACACCATAGACCAAGGGAACAATAGAAGCCCCCAAGGATCAATTAGGATGAACACCTCTAAGCTTTCAATAGCAAAGGTAAACACAGCCGTGTTTACCCTACTTTTTGTAAGATTCAATTCAGTAAAAACTGAACTTATTCCAAACAAAACAAAAAACAAACAAACAACAAAAAAACTTCAGTATAAACGTCCAGCGTTTTGTACTTAAACTTACAATGAGAATCTTACTACTTGTAAAATTTCCACAGATAAAAATAAATAAATAAAAAATAAAAAATCAAAGAACAAAATCTTTTGTAGGTTTGGTTTCAATGTTAGTGGGCATACCATTTAACTAACAAAAACTTGTTGACTAACAACAACTTTTTCAACAAATAAAGTCCAGATCACTTTCCAGTGTCTAATACCACCTACAGACAACAGACAACAAGCACGTTTCTGTGTCTTAACCAACAACAAAAATCAATAATAATAAAAAAAACTAAAAGCTAAAACCTAATAATAACACTGATTATTAATAGTAATATATAAAAAAAATGAATTATTAAAAAAAATAAAAAAATAAACATTTATTTATTATTTTTGTTCCCACAAAACGAATGACAACTCTTTCAGTGTGTCAATAAGCAATGATATTTAAAATCAAAAATGTGTACTTCCTCCCCATAAAATTGACCGGTTTGTTTATGGTACATCTAAAGTATGTTTATCAATTTATGATTTTTGGGATATTAATGAAACAAAAAAAAAACTTTAGAGGTTATACCCAGTAATAGAAGGAAAAATATTTACTTATATTCTCCCTAGCTAGATAGGATAAACGGACTCCTACTAACCGTAAAAATAATTACTTATGTATAACCACTAATAAAACCAAAAAAAAAAAAAAAAAAAAATATTTGTATATATTTTCCTCAGCTAGATAGAATAAACTGACTCAGTTTGAATTCCTACTAACCTTAAAAGTTACAAAAAAAACAAAAAACAATATATAAAAAAAAAAACAACAAAATATTTGCCTGTATTTTCCCTAAATATTTTGTTATTATATTAAATACTTTCAGTCTTGTTCACAACTTAGTGCTCGCCAACCGTTAACCTTTAAAATCTTATATTTGAGATTTAATATCTCGCATATATGATATATGGTTTAATGAGAGTTCTGTGACAGAGTGGAAGCTTTAACATAACACACATTTATTAGAGAAAATATATTAGCTATCTAATACACTACATACGTTTACAGTTTTTAAAATAAGGGAGTAAAAGTTAGTTTGCTAATACAAATTAAGTACATCACACAAAAATATCACACAGTACAAATTATGACAAAGATATGGTAAGTGCGGGGGAGAGGATTCCTTGATATTACCTTGAGAATGGTCTTCCCTGGGCCCAGGTTCTGTTCTGATTCTCTCTCTCTAACTTTTTACTAGCTACAGCCTAGTTAATTTATATCTCTGGGGGCCAACTCTGATTGGCTCTGGGTCTTGCGCCCAAATATGGTGTTTCCTTAATTCCATTTAGGGGTAAATAGAGTTTGTAGACAAGAGGAATCCCTTCAGGGGTTCATTAACTTTCTAACAGTGACTCTTGTACAATGGCTATTCATGTCACAGGAAGGCCATTATGACATCTCCCTGAAGTCTGACGTCTCGTGGCTATTTCTTCCTGGGTCGGTTGAAATTCAAAGAGGTAAGGGGAGACGACCGGTCTGCCATACCTCTTTGAATATCAAATGGAGGAGATTGAATAGATATTCAAAGACAAGACGGTGAAACCACTTAACTCTTTCCTGAAATCCTTTCCAACACACTGTCCATCTTATCATATCGATTATTATATTTATATGTACATTTATTCCTAGTTGCTAATGGTGATTAGACATAACATTTTTTTATAAGGCAACACAGTACAATGTTGAGAAGGTTATGAAGGTAAGGAGGGGGCACAAAAAGCGTATAATCCAACCCAGGAACAACCCCCGCCCCAAAAAAAGACCGGAGGTGGGCTGCCAACAAAAGCGCGTAAGGAGCATGGTCCGGTGGGCCGCAACGGGGGTAGGGGGGGCCAAATGGCCTCCATCTAGCCGCCCCCCCCCCACCCCCCACACACCAGGGATACCAAAAAGCAATGCCAGCACCCCCCAGGAAATCTGGGGTCTGTCCTGTGGGTCCTAGTGCTATGTGAGTTAACAGCACAAACAGCTCTGGTGTTTCGCCAAACCGGGTACAGCAGTGTAGTCTAACGGCAAAGTCTGAAGTCTTGCAGCCCTCCACAGAACAAAGGGTGTTCATAAGGCTAGAACAAAAAGAAAAGAAAGGAGGGCGCACCGACCTTGTGCATTACCACTTACATGTTTTTATTAAAACAGAATAAAAAGCAATGGTCCTACTCACAAAGAAATTATAAGTAAGCGCTTTTCAGACAGCTGGACTGGACTTCACGGCACCTGCCAGTGGAACTTCAGACATCTGAACGGCTGACGTGTTTCTGGGGCGTACCCCCTTCTTCAAAGCCTAGATGGTCCGTGATACCTCTCTCCTGCTATGTGTCCTCCTTAATATAGGTGTATGTGTGTATGTGTGCACATGTGCAAGAGCGTCACCCAAAGCTACTGGCCAATGACTGGCAGGCCCCACCCCTCTCTCAGGACCACACCCAAACCGCCTGCCACCCCAAAAAAGGGGGGGCGAGCACAAGTGTGGTATGGTATAGAGAGACAAATTGTATCAGGGTGATCCCTGCACCACTGCAGACTCAATAGTCTCCTTGTCCACACACATTTAATGACAGGGGTCACCAAGAAATGTAATGTAAGGGGTGAACATGATCTAGAAAACGGGCACTACCCAGATGGTCAAAATAGAATGGTCCTTACCTGCTCCCCCTTTGTGTTGAACGACAGGAATCATAATAGGGCCGTTTCCTTTCCTCATCCTACTAGCCTGGGTGTCCCTGATCGGCGTGTGTGTGCACTGGAACGCACGCCATCAAGCAGCCAGGAAGTGCGGGGACCCCCTGCATTCCACCCCGCACTTCCGGTTCTGCCAAACTTGCGTCTTTGCGCATGCGCATATGCGCCCGCATCCGTATATGCGCGCGCATCCGCAATAACCATCTCCCACAACCAGGAAGTGCAGGTGTGTTGCCTTCCACCTGCCACTTCTGGTTTTAGCCCAGCATAGAGATGGTGCATAAGCACCACCATGCGACCAATAAACAGGGATTTACATAGGGGCGAGGCCTGCAAGCCAATCAGCGCCAAGCGTGGGTCACACACTAATGGCCATTCTTTAAATGATAAATTATGCCACATAACTATACCCACATACACAGAGGGACACCAGGCGCTTTTGATGGGGGTGCAATATATGGTCAAATAGTCAAAATACTTCATAAAAATAGGAGCCTAAAAATAAATATGTCTCCCATTCTAAACATACAATTAGGTACATCCTTAAAAACAATAATAATATTAAAACCTTAAATTGTATAAAAACCCTTGTCAAATGACACATCCATAGATAAATGGAGCCATGATTAAAATATTATAATACACATAGAAAAGATCCTAAAAAATGAGGAACCATGTATATAAATATATATAAATATTGATTGGAAAGCACATAATGTAGGTTACGCCATTACTACACATATAGAGAAGTAGGTGCATGTTACATCTGCACAAATTGCACCAACCCACCACATACAAGGCCTATGGAACAAATCCCATGGGTTTAAAAAGAGAAACAATGTATCACTTGTGGACCAACCAACAACACAGTTGATTATATCATAGTATTACAGATCCTCCACCCTATAACATATCCCTTAATTGTATCTAACCGCTACATCTAAACCACCATGCAAGGGCTCCTTACTGCAGGTAGAAACTAAGATCTAAACCCTCTACTAGACCTACTTCGTATAGGTGCCCTCTTATCTAGTTGGCGCTACTTGGTAAGAAAGGGAATTGTCTATCGGGTAGTACCAATGCCATCCACAAGGGACCGGCTAGTGGAATGGCCAACCCTTAGCTGCCAAAAGTATGACCTGGTAGCTCTCATGTGGTGAAACAAAGAAGGGATCGATCCCTATACCTCCAGTGTCCAACCACTAGATCTAGGTCATACTATATTATGTAGCTCAATTTCTTCATTGAGGCCTTGCGGCGTCATAGTTTTTAATGTGAAGATCCAAAAAGCTTCTCTCCTACATAGAATCTGATATTTCTTGCCATTGTCAAGATCGCTTGGCATGGCTTCTATGCCGAACACTTTAAGGCCATCTGTACTACTGTCATGGAACTCATTAAAATGTCTGGGTACCGAACACTTGTCTTTCTCTGTCAGGATGCTACTTCATTGTTCATTCATCCTGGTTCCTCATTGGTTGGGAGGTACGACCAATATACAGGAGCACACATGGACAGAGAAGACCATAGACGACATATGGGGTGCCGCAATTTATGAATTGCTTAATCAGATGGCTCTTCCCGTCTACACCTGTCACCTCTTTTTTCCGGTGGCACATGTGTACACAGTTGCCACAATTCCCCCCTCCGCACCTATAACTACCCTTCAGATCAAAAATAGTTGTCCAGAGGCTATTCAGCAATTTATTCTTGCTTTTCTTCACCCTACTTGGGGCAATGATGCTCCTTAGATCTTTAGGCCTCCTAAAGACCAAATTGGGATGGGACAGTAGGCATTTATTCAAAAATGGATCAGATTCTAGTATCTTCCAATTTCTCTTGAAGATTTTCTGTATTATTGGGACTTTATTGTTGAACCTCGTACAGAACCTTACTTGTGGTGGCTCATTTTTAGCATGCTTCGTTGTTCTTTCTTCTTCTTTTGTATCTCCTGAACCAGCTTCTCCATACAATTGCAAATATTTCTGGAAGGCTTCCTCTATATGTTCATCTCCATACCCCTTCTCCCTGAACTTATTCCTTAGGATGAGGCTTTGATCTTCCTAATCCTTTTTCAAGGTACAAGTCCGACTAAGCCTACAAAACTGGCCAAATTGTACGTTCTTAATCCACCTAGGGTGGTGGTGGCTGCAGGCATGTAGGTATGAATTGCCTGCACTGGGTTTGAAATGGGTTTTTGAGTATAATTCTCCCATTTTCATCTGCCCCCAATTCTAGATCCAAGAATACCAAATGCTTCTCGTCCACTACATGCGTGAACGAGATACCAAAAGGGTTTCTAGCACAATGTGCCAAAAACCCATCTAATTCCTCATCGGTGCCCTTCCAGATGATATGGACGTCATCAATATAGCGAGAATAAAGAACCAGGTTTTTCCCAAAGGGGTTATTGGCCTAAATGTATGTTCCAAGTAACCCATAAACAAATTTGCATAACTAGGAGCAAACCTGGGCCCATAGCTGTTCCCCTCACTTGCCTATAAAAACAGTCCATAAAAAAAAAGTATTTATGGGTCAAAGTGAACTCAATACACTCATAAATGAAGTGAGCCTGTTGGGGACTAAATAGGTGTGCCTCTGCCAGGTAATACTTGATCGCTCTCAGCCCAAACTCATGCTGAATAGACGTATATAGGGATGCTACGTCAAGCGATAGCCATCTGTAGCCACTTTCCCATTTATAGATGGTTAAAATCTCCAGAGCATGGCCTGAGTCCTTAATGTATGACGGTAGACTAGTGACCAAACCTTGAAGGACGTGATCGATATAACTCCCATGGTTACTGGTCAGACTGTCTATACCTGCGATAATGGGTCTGCCTGACGGGTTTTCTAGATCTTTGTGGATCTTGGGAATATGATAAAAGTGGGGAACCAATGGATGTTTTGAATACAGGAAATGGTCAGGACCTTATTTGATATGGCACCGACCAAAAGTTTTTAAAAGGTCATCATTGTAGCTTGCGGTTGGGTCCCATAGGAGCCTTTCATAGGTGTGGGTGTCCCCAATTAACCTGAATGCCTCTTTGAGGTACTGGTCTTTGTCCTGTTCGACCAAACCACCCCCTTTGTCTGCCTTCCTTATTATGATATCTGAGTTCTTCTTCAGGCTACTCAGGGGTGCTTCTATACCGACCTCATGACCTTTATTGAATTTCTGGCTTTTATTCTCACATATTTTCCTGAACTCACGCATCACTACCTCATAAAAAATGGGAATGGAGTTGCCTTTGTTCCAGTGTGGGTAGAAGCTGAAATTTGTATTAATTATTCTATCCTCCTCATAGGCCAGAGCAAAGGTCTCACCTAGACCCTCTAGCCCCCCCTCTGTGTGAAGTTCCTCCAAAATCCCCAACATATATTTGTCCATAGATTCCTCACCTAGTGTAGAGGTGGTGGTCTCTGGACTCTCTATAGTTGCACAATTAATTTCCTTAAGCCTAAAGTGGCGCTTTACAGTAAGATTGCGGACAAACTTGTTAAGATCAATAAATAGTTCAAATAATTTAGGGGGGCTTTCGGGAGCGTAATTGAGGCCCCTCCTGAGTAGTTCAAGTTCTTTTTCTAAGAATACATGTTTAGAAAGGTTGTATATTTTGGAAGTAGAGTGACTTTCTACCTCCTCTGGTCTCTTTTTGGATACCTTCCCTCCTCTCTGCCCCCGTCTTGTTGATTTCTTAGTCTCCTGGTGTTTGGGGGGGATCGGGGTCTGAGTGCTAGATTTTACTGCGCTGCAGGTTTTGTCCTTCCTGCAGCTCCTTTCCCAAAAAAAGGACCATTATTTTTGGTTTTTCCTTCACTATACTAGTACTAACAACAAGACTCATCTGTGCATCTTGTGATAGGGCCTCCCTCCAGGCTTCTAGAATCTCATTAGTAGCATTGACCTGTACTGAGGGGTCATCTGCTTCTTCATCATTCATACCATCCCTAGATCTATCCACTGGTGCACCTTCTTGCACCGGGGGAGGGGGAAAGTCCTCATGGGCTCTGTGACAGACTCAGATTCTCCTATGTCTAGGGTCACCTTATGCCCAATAGGGCCATAGGGTGACGAAGAAATGATATCATGTATCAGTTCATTACAAGTGGCTTAATTTGTCCTGACTAGGTCACTAGGACAATGACCCTTCAATGCTTAGCTCTGACTATTGAAATGTTAAGTGAAGCCGGGCACCTTTCCATTGTGTTCTGCAGGTGAATAGGTGATGCGGTGCCGAAATGTCTAGCTACTGATAAGATTATCTGTGATTGAGTATTCTAAAGGTTTATTGAATTCTATTGATAAAGGAATGTGAATGCTAATGTCCAAACCACCAGCCATCTCTCACACTGTTCTTTGTGTTAATTGAATCCATTGTGTGTGTGAAAATGCGCTGTATTTACACTTAAGAGATTGTGTATTGTTTAGCAGAAAGTGAGGAGCCGAAGCGACTGGTCTCCTGTCTGGAAGAAAGATTAGATAATTAGCTCATGTTGATTATTGTTCTGGTTACCTCCTCTTTGCTGTAGATAAGGTTGTGTCTTTGGTCCTATTAAACAGTCCATTCTTGGGGCGTGGCCGGGATGTAAACGAGAGCAGACGTGTGCAGGCAGAGCTCCGCTCCTTCTCTTATCCTTACCTGATTTCAGCGCAGATTCCTCCTTTCAGCGTCCGACCTTCAGACACCCTGGGGCGGAAGAAGACATCCAGCACCCCGAGGCCACCTCCGCTGTCTCCGGGTAAGCTCCGTTCGTCCTCGGTGTCCAGGGACGGGTCCTCCGCGGCCATCTTGCCCACGAGACTCCCAGCAGGGAATATGTCAGCCGGCTCCATGGCTTCCCCTAATCCACCTGCATCCCTTGCCTCCTCGCATGCGGAGCTCCTGGCGGCCATCAAGGAGGGTCGGGACTCGGTGATGGTCAAGATAGATCACCTCGTTGCCGATGTCAGCTTGATCCGGCATGACATGGACAAATTTAGGGCCCGGTTTACCGAGGCGGAGGGCCGCATCTCTCAGCTGGAAGATTCCACCAGGGCTGATTCCAGGGACCTTCATGCCTTACAGCTGCAGGTTAAAGCCCTGCAAGAGAAATCAATAGACACCGAAAATAGGCTCAGGAGAAACAACATAAGGGTCCTGGGCCTCCCTGAAAAGGCAGAGGGCCTCAGGCCTGCAGAATTTACAGAGGCCTTCCTGATCTCCCTCCTGGATCTGCCTGCGATGCCGCCTACATTCGTGGTGGAAAGGGCCCACAGAGTCCCCCTCAAACCACCGATCCCGGGGGCTCCACCTCGACCCTTCCTGTTGCGCCTGCTAAATTACAGGGACAGGGACCGGATTCTGGCTGCTGCCAGGGAAAAACGGGACCTCCTCTACAATGGTACCAGGATCATGCTGTTCCCAGACTACTCCCCGGAGGTTCAACATCGCCGCAGATCCTTTACAGAGGTACGGAGACGCCTGAGGGACCAAGGCCTCAAGTTTAGCCTACTCTACCCCAGCAAGCTCAGGGTGATCGATGGAGACCGCACGCGCTTCTTCATGGACCCTGAGGCAGCGATGTCGTGGCTGGATGGTCGCTGAGGGGCCGCATTCCGTTCACCCCCGTGCCTCTACTACCTCCCGTCCCCCTGGTGATCTAGAAGGGACCCCGCTGCTATGGTGAGATGTTCCTGTTTTGTCAAGAATTTTTGTTTTTAACCTTTTGTTTTTATTTTTATCTCTCCCCCCCCCCCTTCATTTTTCCGGTAAATGGTACTGTATTCTTGCCATCCCAAGCTGGCCCTTTTTCAATATGGCCGCGGTGTGCCTTTACCCCCCCGGGCCCTACCACTAACTGATGCGAGGTGGCTGTCATGTCCTCACGGGGTCATCCTGAGCTTGGAGACCCGGAACTACTCAACCCTCCTTTGATTTGACTCTCTGATTTGTTTTATTGGGGAATCCAGCCCAACTGTACCAAGAGGAGTTTTGTTGCTCAATGCCTGATACGAGATACACACGACTTTGGTCTACTGACGTAGCAGCACACCAGGACTGCTACACCTGCCCCCCCCCCTCGTCCTCCCCCCTTCTTTGTTGTACCCCCACCCTTTTTTTTTTTTTTTTTTCTTTTTTTCTACTTGGACTCCGGACCCTGACCAAGTGGTCATTTGATAACCGCTGTCGTCCGGCTGTAGTAGCAGGTGACCTGGCGCCTGCCGTGTAGGGCCCCTAGTTCCGGGGCTCATTTACACTATGTTCTGTTTTCTGTTTGGGAAAAGAACTATTCCCACCCCCCTGACCGTTGTTGGAGGGATGGGACATAGTAGGATAGGCACCTGGTGCCTGGGAAGTTTGTTTCTTTGTATGTTTGCTATGTTTTTTTTGTTCACTGTTTTTTTCTGTTCTCTAGCTGCTATATGCTCAGGTGCTATCAATATGCAATGCAATGTGCTCGGTTTCTTGCTGCTCCTGGGGTGCTCCCGGGTGTATCTACATAAATATCCTTCCATTCCCTTACCTCCCTTGCCTGATGGCTGACCGCTCATTTGACTCCTTTGCCATTCTTTCCTGGAATGTCAGAGGCCTTAACTCTAAGTTCAAACGTGCCCTTCTCTTTCAATATCTGAAGTCCCACTCTCCCCAGCTTGTTCTCCTCCAGGAGACTCACCTCATGGGCAGCAAGGTCCTGACTCTTAAGAAGCCGTGGATTCAGCGTGCTATACATGCCACATATTCTACATATGCTAGGGGTGTATCAATCCTAATCCACAAAAACTTTCCATGTGTGATAGAAGAGGTCCGCACGGACCCCCTGGGTAAATATGTGATATTAATTTTCACACTTTGGGCACAGAAGTATATTGTTGTCAACCTGTACATCCCCCCCCCCCTTTTTCACCTGCTCTGTTATATGACGTGCTTGAGAAGGTTGCACCCTTCTGCCCAGGAAAAGTGTTGGTAATGGGTGATTTTAATGCCATCTTGTCACCTGACCTGGATAGGCCTGCGCCGCCCAGGCATAGATGTATGGACCTGCTGACCTGGGCTCAGGCAGTGGGTCTGGAGGAAGTTTGGAGGTGGAAGCACCCTGGTGTGCGGGCCTATTCTTGTTTTTCGACCTCGTACAAAACCGCATCCAGGATAGATTTGGCCTTCTCCAACCCCGCACTGTTAGCGGATGTGTTGGAGGCGGACTATCTCCCTAGCGGTCTGTCCGACCACAGCCCTTTAAGGGTGGTGCTCCGCTCGCCGGCAACGCGCAGTGCTGCGCTTTGGAGGCTGGGCGCGCAGTGGGTTACTCATCCTGAGGTTGCAGAGGTCTTGCCCCCCTTGCTAGCTGAATTTTGGGAGAATAATGAGGGTTCCACTCCCCTGGATAACGTCTGGGATACCTTTAAAGCATACACCAGAGGGCAGTACATTTCTTCCATTGCCAATGTCAAAAAGCAACTTTCAGCCAAGACACTGGAATTGGAACGTTCGGTCATAGAACATACTGATGCTTATAATAAAGACCCCACCTCGGATAAGTTTGATCGGATGATGGCAGCTCAGAGGGATTTGCATCTGCACTTAGCTGAGGTTACCCGCCTAGACATATACAAGGGCAAGCAGAGAGCCTTTGAACAGGGCGATCGCAATGGCCGCCTGTTGGCCATGATGGCCCAGCATGACCAGCCCCTTACAACGATTTCGACTCTGCGGACTCTGGGGGGCGGGACCGTGTCCTCCCCCCCGGACATCCTTCAGACTTTTAGTGAATTCTATAAGTCGCTGTATTCCTCTAGCCTCCCCGCGGACTTCCGGCCGGAGACGCTGAATGATCTGCTAGATCCATTGGCACTTGGCTGGCTCTCCGACCAAGAGAGAGAAGCCTTAGTGCAACCATTCACGGCCTTGGAGGTACAGGGGGCCATCCAATCCTTCCCGTCGGGCAAGGCGCCTGGCCCGGACGGACTTCCACTAGACTTCTATAGAGCCCACTCCGGACTCCTAGCCCCCTTGTTGGCACGGCTCTACACTGCGTGTTTGACGGATGGCAGCCTACCTGCCTCCATGTACCATGCCTACCTAACGCTTATATACAAGCCCCCCAAGGACCCCTCTTCCTGTGCCTCATACCGTCCCATAGCACTCCTTAACTCAGACTTTAAAATACTAACTAAGCTCCTTGCCCTTCGGTTATACCCCATGTTACCCTCAGTGATAGACCCAGACCAAACGGGTTTCATGCCCCGGAGGTCCACAGATGTCAATCTTAGGAGACTTTTTACCAATATCCATACTCAGCATCTTAATGTGGGAACGCGAGCAGTGGCCTCATTGGATGTCGAAAAGGCCTTCGACACTGTGGAGTGGCCCTTTCTGTGGGAGACTCTGCGCAGGATGGGCTTCCCACTGCTATTTATCAAGTGGCTTCAGGTGATATACAGGGCCCCCACTTCCTCAGTACGGCTGGGGGGGGGGCTGTCTGCCCCCTTCAGACTTTCCAGGGGAACGCGGCAGGGTTGCCCTCTCTCTCCGGCTTTGTTTGCCCTTGCCATTAAGCCGGTGGCGGAGGCTCTCCGCACATCACCACATATCAAGGGTCTCCGAGTGGGTGGAGGAGAGGGCTGGAGGAGAGGGTGGCCCTGTATGCGGACGACATGCTTCTCTTCCTTAATGATGCGGGCCCCTCGCTGCGGGGTGCACTGACCGTCTTGGACACGTTTACCTCGGTCACTGGACTGAGGGTGAATTGGTCCAAGTCCCTTCTCTTCCCTATAGATCAGGCGGCTAGGTCCACCACCCCTCCCGACAGTCCCCTTAGCTGGGTCACCACCTTTAAGTATCTGGGGGTAACCATCTCTGCCTCGGCGACCGAATACATTTCGCAAAACTTGTCCCCGGTGCTGCTAGAGGCCCAATCCAGGCTTAAAGCCTGGAGCAACCTCCCCCTGTCTGTTTGGGGAAGGGTGAACCTAATTAAGATGAAGATTGTCCCTAAACTTATTTACCTTTTCCGCCACTCCCCGCAGTGGGTGCCCAAGTCCTTTTTCAAAAAGCTGAATCAAATTTTTTCCTCCTTTATTTGGGGTCCCTCCCCACCCAGATACAAGCTGACAACCTTGATGAGACCGCGGACGCAGGGTGGTATGGCTTTCCCTGACTGCTACAAATACTACCTTGCCACGCAGTTGGTGACTGCGGCATGGTGGCTGCGGCCAGATGGGATGAACACCTCCACTGCACTGGAGGCCTCGGTGGTCGGTTCACTGGAGGCCCTCCGGCTCCTGCTCTATCGGGGCCCTCGCGCCCCGTATCCCCTGACCCCCTCCATGCGCACCACCCTGCGGGCGTGGCGGACTGGTTTGGCCATTGAAAAATGTAAACCCACCGAAATATCCCCGAATGCCCCTATCTGGATCAACCCTACCTTATCACACTTTTATAAGCTCTCAGACCCCATTGCCTGGTCTAGGTATGGCATTAAGCTTGTTTCGCACATAGTCTCCCAAAACGCTCTGATACCATTCTCGGACCTCTCCTCCATGTTCAACTTACCCCAGCACTACGCTTTTAGATACCACCAGCTGTCACATGCCTTCGCGGCTCAGTTCCCCTTGTCGTCCTGCATTGTGGCCCAGTCGGAGTTGGAGAGAACACTAAAGTTTAATTGTGACGCAAAACCCACATCGCACTTGTACTCGTACCTGATCTTTGTGTCTCTCCCCCCTCTGGATGGGCTGCGGTCCAGATGGCAGGGGGATATCCCCACGCTAGATACGGACGACTGGGACGAGGTCTGGGATCTCCCTTTCTGCTCACTTGTCTCCATTCGAGACAGGATGGTGCAATACAAGATAGTTCACAGAGCTTACTTCACTCCATACAGGCTCCACAAGATGAACCCGGCGCATTCTCCGGAGTGTTGGAGATGCAGGGCATCACCAGGTGACTTCTCCCACATTTTCTGGCAGTGCCCCGAGGTTCAGCGGTACTGGGTAATGGTGCTAGAAGTGATCAATGCAGTCGCAGCGACCCAGTTGCCGGTAGCGATGGAGGTGTGCCTCCTGGGAATAATTGAGAACATCGTCCCAACCTCCACGGGGCGCACGTTGGTCAGTCTGTTGCTTTTCTATGCACGCAAGAATATTGCCATGCATTGGAAAAAACCTTCACCCCCTTCTCTGATGCAGTGGAGGCGTCTGGTGAATGCCAGCCTTCCCCTGTACAGAGACACATACATCAACCGTGGCTGTCCACTGAAATATGACAAGGTTTGGCGTGCATGGCTGGCAGAGTCTAGTACTGCTGGCTAAATACATATGGCTTGAGTTGGCAACCACTGCCATGGTCCTGGCGAGCGGTCCCATAGAGCTGCCCTAGAGGCACCTTGAGGCCGATACAGTAAGGAGAACTGGTACACCCCCACCCTGCCGCATCCTGGTCCATGCACATTGCTACAGATGTTTATTAAATCATTGTGTTGCTGTATGTTGTACGCACTTGAGTACTGTATGTCGTTGTTGTTGAGTTGTTTCTTTCTCTTGTATGTTGTGAAATACCTTAATAAAAAGAACTTTAAAAAAAAAAAAACAGTCCATTCTTAGCACACATACAAGTGTCGTCTCGTTGTGTGTTAAAGGTAGCTGGAATATCTGATGCCAATGTCCAGATTGATGGGAAGCGGTATATGACGGAGGCATTCAGTCCGAATGCGGGGACCTTCCGTGACAGTGGTGGCACAGCAGTGGGATGCTTTCTGCAGTCGGGACATCAACCTCCACCTGGATCCAAGGTCCGGATAGCAGGAGAGGAGAGGTACAGATACCAGCCGCCATGGAAGAGGAATTTGGAAGGAGGTTGCGAGAGAAGGAGATACAGCACACAGGACCAGAATCAGAGCAGGTCCTACTTGAATGGTCTGATTCGATCCGCTGCAAACTCTGGAAGGAAGCGCTAGCTCTCGAGCAGCAACACCAGGGAAAATTTCTCCCCTCCATCCATGTAAGGTACTGGTCGCAGTATGAAGTATGAATGCTGTTATTGGGGGAACAACCAAAACAGGAGTGGACAGCGGAGTTAAGCAGGCTGATCCGGGCAGAGATGCGGTGCGGTTGGATGAAAGCTACAGAGCCCTTCGGTGGTATGTAGCACAAGAGTGCCCGTGGTCAGCGGATGACAGCCCCACGGAAGGCTTTGACTATGATGGCCTGGGATTGTTGTATTGTAGGATGTACGAGGACCCCGACTTTGGGAGCGATCGGGAGTGGCGTTTGGAGGAGATAATGGAATACAGAGAGCGGAGACTGAATCTCTCGGAAGTGCACTGGCTACAGGAAGATTTGGAGTTTCTGGCAGTTCAAGAATGGGAGCTGGAATTTGCCTAAAGACGGCTGCAAGACTCTGCTCAGCGCCAGGGCTGGGCTCCCTTTGCCTGGGACTATCAGGAAATACCAGTGGACAATGCTGAAATCCTGGCTGAAGAATCGTCAATGTGGCAGAGTAACAGTGTGCGTTGCCAACCTGCCCCCGCAGCTATGGACCCAGAGGTCTTATGGCAGATGCAGCAAGTTCTGACTGGCCTTGATGATCCTGTTTCTGCATGGAATGATCTTGGATGGAGGAAAGTGCCTGTCCAGCAGCATGCCAGTGAACCGGCAGTAGAAAATCTAGACATTACCATTCCCAAAGCTGAAGTGCTGACTGCAGGGCCAAGCTCTGCTAACCTCTGCTCAGTGGCTGAAGGGACTCCAGGGAGAAGAGCCAGCATTGGAGGACTGGAACTACTGACTAACTTCGGAGTCAAACCATTTGGGGTTCCCCACTACTCCTTGCAGCCAAGATTGGAGGTCATGCGGACAGACTATGGGAATTCACTTTGTCCGACTAACGCATGTCCAGACCAGGTGGAGGTCTGGGACCCTGTTAGTCATCTTCTGATGGGGGAGAAATGTGACAGACTCAGATTCTCCTATGTCTAGGGTCACCTTATGTCCCAATAGGGCCATAGGGTGACGAAGAAATTATATCATGTATTGCAGAAGATGGGACATTACTGGTAGTTCATTACAAGTAGCTTAATTTGTCCTGACTAGGTCACTAGGACAATGACCCTTCAATGCTTAGCTCCGACTATTGAAATGTTAAGTGAAGCCGGGCTTGTGAAATACCTTTCCATTGTGTTCTGCAGGTGAATAGATGATGTGGTGCCGAAATGTCTAGCTACTGATAAGATTATCTGTGATTGAGTATTCTAAAGGTTTATTGAATTCTATTGATAAAGGAATGTGAATGCTAATGTCCAAACCACCAGCCATCTCTCACACTGTTCTTTGTGTTAATTGAATCCATTGTGTGTGTGAAAATGCGCTGTGTTTACACTTAAGAGCTTGTGTATTGTTTAGCAGAAAGTGATGAGCCGAAGCGACTGGTCTCCTGTCTGTAAGAAAGATTAGATAATTAGCTCAAGTTGATTATTGTTCTGGTTACCTCCTCTTTGCTGTATATAAGGTTGTGTCTTTGGTCCTATTAAACAGTCCATTCTTAGCACACATACAAGTGTCATCTCGTTGTGTGTTAAAGGTAGCTGGAATATCTGATGCCAGATTGATGGGAAGCGGTGTATGAAGGAGGCATTCAGTCCAAATGCGGGGACCTTCCGTGACAGGCTCCTACTCTGAAAGATTCATTAACAGCCCTCAGCAGTCCGGCAGGAGTTTCTCAGTTACCAACCATATGTAAACAAAAGGAAAGAATGGAAAAAAAAACTTGAACTTATAGAAAATACCAGGAAAGAAATGGATAGTAGGGGAGAAGGGAAGGGAGAGGGGGGAGGGAAAGATGGGGGGGAAAGGGGGGCAAGAAACAGGTTACCTGTAAATTGGAAAAGAGCATCTTTCACGTCCGCACCGAGCACATCGCACCAAGGCTCCAGTATCTGAAAATAGAATCCGGTCTCTACGGTCTACCAGCAAGTTGTGAGTATTATTCATTTAATAAATTGTGCTTTTAAAGGTTTATGCACTATAGCTGGTTATACGGTATATATATATATATATATATATATATATATATATATATATATATATATATATATATATAATATATATTCTAAGGGTTTAGCTTGGTAGCGGGTGTGTGTGACCCCCTGGGTGGGTTCACTACACATTGAACTATACAGAGAGGCATCCGGGGACGGTTGAAAACAAAGATTATGGTTTATTCTTCCATATTGCTGGAAACAATTGCAAGCATCCAAACAGCATAAACAAAACAAAACATAAAATAAACCCTGGCCACTTGGGGCGTCTACCTTCACCATACAGGAACCTATTTATGGAGTCTGGAACAGCCTGCTGCTGGGCAGACACTGCTGGTCATACAGCAGAAAAACAATAGTCTTTTTGATTTTTATCACACAGAAAAATCAACACCACCTCACCTCTTCAGAAGTCTTTCTCAGCTCACTGCTCTCCTTAACTCAAAAAGCCTCAGGATGCAGCAATCAGTAGTCATCATCTGGATAACTTATAGAGGCCTTAATTGCCTCATTCTGAATAGCTGAAGCTTTCCAACGCCCTTAAACCTTTCTATTTCTGCAGCTGACACCTAATAGTAATTGGTGAATTGTCTAAACAAGGCAGAAATGTATCTCCCGTCTGTGACAACACCCACAGATTTACCTGATTTCCTGTCACAATATATATATTACCAAATATATATTAACAAACAAATACATATGATTACCATTACACGTCAGTGCACATGATGAAAAAATATATATAGAAATTCAGTGAAAGCCTAATAAATTCAAGTATTTATTTAAATCACTGAATAATATAAAAAAGTGCCCATGTGCCTTCAAAGTGCTCTGTGCTCAAAAAGTATTAAGGTGTTCCAGTGCAAAGAAGGTGTTCCTCAGAAAAAAAAGGCCTTTTGCCAGACAGGGTAAAATCTTAAATTTTAGAGATCGTATGGGTTTATCTCTCCGGGATGGCTGACACCCCCACCATCAAGCATCCAAGTAGCTCAGTGACCTTGTCAGTAAGATACAACAGTGGTGTCCCCACAACAAGAATACATCACCTTGATCTTTACTCCACACAAGAATCTCCAGTAACCATGTACATTAGGCCCAAAAAGAGAGAAGTCTTGTAGCATAATATTGCAAATAAACTTATTTTAATAAAAGGTAAATTGCACTTACATGTAGAATGAAAAGACATGCGGTATACAGAAGCATGGCTGTGGGAACATTCAGTGCACTGGTGTGTATTGACATCACACACTAGCCCTGCCCGACACGTTTCTCCATAACAGACGTCCTCTGAGATTGGAGGCACAAGCCCTAATGACTTCAAGCTCAAGGGGTTATATCACCTGGAAAGAAGCTGGTGTGCTAGTGTGGTTTTGGACCACTGAAGATTCTTTTCTCTCACATGGTGAACTGTCACCAGTGGCATCACATTGGGTCATATGAAACAGGAACCTTTTAGACTTTAATATTATATACAATTTAGTTTTATGTAATTTTTCACATGTTATAATTTAAAGAGATAGTGCAAGTATTTTTGTTTCATGTTAACCTAGCACACATTAACACGCAACAGAATTCATGTAAATGCATTGTACATGTGTAAGCATGTAATGTTTGCTTTAGCCTTTTTTATTATTAAAACGTTCCCTGTGTTCTAACCCTGATTTCTGGGATAAAATATCTTTATCTTACTCCAACTGCATGTTCATTTAGGAAGGTATGTGAGCTATAAAACAGATCTCCAGGATCTCAACCTTAGACCAAAACTTAGGCCTTTTATTTTGTGTCCTATATCAGGCCTAACCATTGGATATGTGCATAGAAAACTCCTTCCCTCTCAGCTTGTGAGAGGTGGGTAGTCACACTTTAGCATCTTCACCTGGAATCCTGGGCTGACAACTAAATGGGTCAGGCAGAGATATGGTTGTTAGGATTCCAGCAGCCACTTGCTCCCTAAAAACCAGCTGTCACATTTAGCAACAGTAGTAAGATCCAGGGCCGTCTCTACCATAGGGCAAACAGGGGCGGCTGCCCAGGGCCCTGTCACTGTTGGGGGCCCAAAAGCAACCCCTTTTTTTTAGGGGTCCGGAGGTCCCCAGGGGCCCGGAGGCCCCCAAGGCCCAAGATGGCAACCCCCCCTTTTTTATTTATTTTTAAATAAAAAAATATATTTATTTTATATATTTTTATTTTATTTTTTATTAAAGGGCCAATTTTTTTAAATATATTTTTATTTTTTATTAAAGGGCCAATTTTTTTTTAGGGGTTCCCAGGGACCCGGAGGCCCCCAGGGCCCCAGATGAAAACCCCCTTTTTTTATTTATTTTGAAATAAAAATATATATTTATTTTATATATTTTTATTTTATTTTTTATTAAAGGGACAATTTTTTTTTAGAGGTCTGGAGGTCCCCAGGGGCCCGTAGTTCCCCAGGGCCCCAGATGACAACCCCCCTTTTTTATAAAAAAAAACTTGTTTTATAAAAAAAAATTTTTTATATATTTCTTTTTATATATATATATATATATATATATATATATATATATATATATATATATATATATATATATACATATTATATAATATAAATGTTATTATTATTAAAGGACCCAGAGGTCCCCAGGGCCCTGGATGGTATATATTTTATATTTATTTAATTTTTTATTTCTTTTTTTCTTTTTATTAAAGGGCCCAGAGGTCCCCAGGGCCCCGGATGGCTACACCCCTTTTTTATATATATTTTTCTTTATTAAATCTTTTTTTTGTAAAGGGCCTCCCGCTTCTAAATTCGCAGCAGCCCCACCCCCCCGCGTCTCAATTTAAGGGGGCAGCACCCCCCGTTCTCCACTCCAGGGGGCCCATGTCTGAAGCTGTGTAAGGGGCCCCATAATTCCTGATGGCGGGCCCTGCCGCCCGTTAAGCCCCTGTGCTGCCCACAAATCAGGCTGAAAATCATCAGCGGCACGCAGGCAGGTGACAGTACTGCTTCCCTTCCCAGTGTTTTAAAATGTACAGAACCCCTGGCTTCCCTTTAGACGTGCACTTCTCCCTTCCTGCCACTGGGTGCTGCTTGTATATAAAAGTGAATTAGAATGTTATTTTATAACATCCCCAGTTTGCTCTTCCCGAGGCTGACTTCTTCATGTCCTGCTCCTCAATGTATGTCACTGTTTGCTATATTGTAAATAGAAGTTTTCTGTAGAGTGTGCCCAAAGTCTTTATAATATTTGATGATTCATTGCAGGTCTGGTCAGTGTTTTAAAAAGTTCCTGTATTTTACAAATGGCATGGCATGGGGTCACAGCACCGTCTGTCCATTCTGCTTTAGCACCATGGGACCCCAGGCCATGCCATGCGTAAAATTGAGGAACTCTTTAAAGCGGATGGTACACAAAACATAAAATATTAAAAGCCAGCAGCAACAAATACTGCAGCTGCTGACTTTTAATATTAGGACACTTACCTGTCCTGGAGTCCAGCGCCGTCCGCAGCAGAGGATGAGCGATCGCTCGTCTCTCTGCTGTTCCCCGCTCCATCCACGGTGAGGGTACCAGGAAGTGAAGCGCTGCGGCTTCACTGCCCGGTTCCCTACGGCGCATGCGCGAGTCGCGCTGCGCCCGCCGATTGGCTCCAGCTGTGTGCTGGGAGCCGAGTGTTCCCAGCACACAACGGGGGACGGACGGGATGTGATGAAATGCCCGTCTTTTGCCCGTGAATGCTGGGCCGGAAGTGGGTGCAGATACCTGTCTATCTGCACCCCCCTCCCCCCTGAAAGGTGTCAATTGTGACACCGGAGGGGGGAGTGTTCGGATCAGCGGATCTTCACTTTAGGGTGGAGAGCCGCTTTAAGTCACAGACCAGACCTGCAGTCCAGGCTGAGTAAGGCCTCAGAGCACATGGCATTACTGTGGGTATTTAACTGCTTGATGGGCTTATTTTGGGCCTGACTGGTTTACATGTATGTGTTTTGGCGGCCCACATTTGTGCAGGCACAGCAGCCCATTCATTTGATGCCTCATGTAATAGGCTCCGCACACGGCACACCTATGCCCATCAAGCAATGAAATACAGCACTGTCTGTCCATTCTGCTGTCTGCTGTGACTTATCTGCAGTTCCCGCACTGTCAAACTTGCTGCATTTTTAGACGTTTAGGTCACGCTTTTAAAAACACAGTGTGTTTGTGTGTGCAAGAACTGCAGGTAAGTAGCATGGTGCAAAAGCAGAATGGATTTCAAGGCAACTGATTTTTAAAATGCTGAATGCACCTTTTTTTCTGCAGGAAACATAGGCATGGCAGCCCATTCAAATCAATGGGCTGCTGTGCCTGCACAAATGAGGGCCGCCAAAACACATACATGTGAACCAGCCAGGCCCAAAATAAGCCGAAGGGGGGCCCAAAAAAAATGTTTGCCCAGGGCCCAAACCATATTAAAGACGGCCCTGGTAAGATCGCTTATAAATCTTTCCCTTCCTGCTGAATGCATGTTTAGGTTCCGTTTTGCTAAATGCCCTATTTAATTTGGCTGTTTGCCAAAGTCTGAATATGCAAAATTTGTACCGAACATGTGTTCGGACTGAAACCAAAGCTCACCCCAAATCACTGGGAGTAGAAAATTTTCTGTGGTCAATGGAAGGAGGAATGGTAGACCATCATAGGTGTTAGTGAAAGGAATAGTGCCTCATCATTGGTGCCTGTGGGAGGTATAGTGGTCCATCTTTGGTGTCAGTAAGAGGAATGGTTCCTCAATGTTGGTGTCAGTGAGAGACGTAGTTCCCCATCATTGGTGCCATTGGGAGAAATAGTTCCCCATCATTGGTGTCAGTGAGAAGAATAGTGCCCCATCATTGGTGTCAGTGAGTGGGAGGAATAGTGCCCCATCAGTGGTGCCAGTGGGAGGAATAGTTTCCCATCGTTGGTGTCACTGAGAGGAATAGTGCCCCATCAGTGGTGCCAGTGAGAGAAATAGTGCACCATCATTGGTGCCAGTGGGAGGAATAGTTCCCCATCATTGGTGTCAGTGAGAGGAATAGTGCCCCATCATTGGTGCCAGTTGGAGGAATAGTGGCCCATCATTGGTGCCAGTGGGAGGCAGGGCCAAGCATCAACAAAGAAGCTCTCGAAGTGCTCCGCTGATTACATCCAGTGAGCCATTCTCTGTATAATCTGCAGGCCTTGTTTGTGAGTGTGGCAGGTGTAACCTTCATTCATAAATACGTTTGTTATGTGAAATTTAAAATGTAAAAAATGATGGAAATTCCTATTACTTTCTATTGGCTTCTTTCTTTCATAACCTTTTTTTGGTGATTTTTTTTTTCCCAGCTAAGCAACCTTTAAAAATGTTTGTTTAGTAGAACAAGTTTTGGTTAGTAAATTATTAATTTATACAATCCTGTTTGTGTTTCACTGAGCTCATTATAATGAAATCACACTGGTTTACCGCATCACAACACCTTCCCCCATCCTGTTCAGGTTACAATGAACCAAAAGGTGGTAACCTTAGGCCTTTTATTTCTGCCAGGTGACACTAGACATATGTATCCAAGATGTTTTCTTCTCACCCCGAGGGAAGGGGTAGGTTCACTTTGGTCTCTTTGACTTCAGTGAGTGAGTGAGTGAGTGAGTGAGTAACTTGTATAGCGCAACAATTACAAACTTAATCGCCTCAGGGCGCTTTGCATCCTGTGTCGCCCTGATCCTTCAGAAGAGATGGGTCTTTCGTTTTTTCCTGAAAGCCCGATTGTTTTCTTCCAAGCGGATGGTCGTAGGTAGAGCATTCCAGAGTCGGGGTCCTTGGACTGCAAATCTACGTTCTCCCTTAGATTTGTAGCGGGATTTAGGGATTTGAAGAAGGTTTTGATTGGTTGACCGGAGCACGCGGTTGGTGACGTACAGTAAGGTTTTATTTTCTCGCTTAAGTATTGAGGAGCCTTTCCTTGTGTACATTTGTGAGTGAGGCAGAGGGTCTTGAAAGTCACCCGGTCCTGTACGGGGAGCCAGTGGAGGGACCTCAAGGCTGGGGAGATTGGTTCCCACAGTTTTTTACCTGTTACCAGTCTGGCTGCCGTGTTCTGGACAACTTGTAGACGTGAGATCTGGTATTTCGGTAGTCCCAGGTAGAGAGAGTTTGCGTAATCAAGCCGTGAGTTGATGATTGTTCCTACCACTACTGCTGTGTCCTCTTCCGGGATGAAGGGGATGAGTCTACGTAGCATGCGGAGCAGATGATGGGAGCCGCTGACGACTGATCCTATTTGTGCATCCATCGTCATGTCTGAGTCAAAGATGACTCTGAGGCTTTTGACGTTTCAGTGTCAGAGGACCTTGTCCTGGCAATAGTGGTTGAAATGGTATCTCGTCTTTTTTTTATTTATTTTTTTATCTCAAAACAAACTTTATTTAATTCACATAAAGTAAACAGTACAGGCTCCAGAACAATAAAATGTTTGTGTATTTATATTTTTGTTGCTGATCGCAAAAAAAGAAAATAAAGAAAAGGCAAACATGACAAATAAAAGCATCTTCCCTGTGGGATCACAAAGCATCAACACATAGCATGCTTTCAGAGATTCAGCATGTAAATATACACAATCAAGCATATAATTAAATTGGTATCTCATGTTTGGTGTCAGTGGGAGAAATAGGGCCCCACAACTGGTGTCAGTGAGAGGAACAGTGCCCTGACAATAGTGTTAGTGGAGGGAATAGTGTCCCGTCAATGGTGTGAGTGGGAAAAATAGTTGGCCATTGAAGGTGTCAGTTGGGGGGTGGGGGGATTGTGGTCCTTTAATAGTTTCAAATGGGAGGAATAGTGCTCCATAAAAGGTGACAGTGGGGGGAATAGTGCTCCATCAAAGGCGTCAGTGGGGGAAATAGTGCTCCATCAAAGGCGTCAGTGGGGGAAATAGTGCTCCATCAAAAGCGTCAGTGGGGGGAATAGTGCTCCATCAATGGCGTCAGTGGGGGAAATAGTGCTCCATCAAAGGCGTCAGTGGGAGGAATAGTGCTCCATCAAAGGCATCAGTGGGGAAAATAGTGCTCCATCAAAGGCGTCAGTGGGGAGAATAGTGCTCCATCAAAGGCGTCAGTGGGGAGAATAGTGCTCCATCGAAGGCGCCAGTGGGGAGAATAGTGCTCCATCAAAGGCGTCAGTGGGGAGAATAGTGCTCCATCAAAGGCGTCAGTGGGGAGAATAGTGCTCCATCAAAGGCGTCAGTGGGGAGAATAGTGCTCCATCAAAGGCGTCAGTGGGGGGAATAGTGCTCCATCAAAGGCGTCAGTGGGGGAAATAGTGCTCCATCAAAGGTGTCAGTGGGGGGAATAGTGCTCCATCAATGGTGTCAGTGGGAGGAATAGTGCTCCATCAAAGGCATCAGTGGGAGAAATAGTGCCCCATCAATGGTGTCAATTTGGGAAATAGTGCCCAGTCAATTGTTTAGGTGGGATGATTAGAGCCCCACTTTTGGTGTCAGTGGGAGGAATAGTGCTCCATTGTTGGTTTCAATAGGAAGAATGGTTCTCTGTCATTGCGATTAATAGTGCCGTGCCCCAAGGCCCGATTCAAGGCAAGCAAAGAGTCGCCGTTTGGGGACCACTGCCATAAAGAAATTGGTGTTGCATTTGATAGAATTAACTGAGCAAAGTCTGTAGTAAAAGAATGGAGATGATCAGAATAAAATCAAATCTGCAGGCAAATGTGAATGAATGGTAAGGATACTTTCACACAGTGCTTTTTAGCGGCGCTTTACCACTGTTATAGCGGCACTTTCCGGGCAGTAGCAGGGCGCTTTTATCCCCCAAGAAGGGGTTATAAGCGCCTGTTAGGCTGCACTTTGGAAGCAGTGCCTATTCATTCCAATAGGCAGGGACCTTTTCTCCCATCCTGCAAGCGCACAGCTGCAGTGTGAAAGCACTCTGGCTTCACATTGGGGTGGCTTGAGAGGTGCTTTTCAGGTGCTATTTTTAGTGCAAAAATGCCTGAAAACTGCCTCAGTGTGAAAGGGGTCTCACAGCATCCAGCCATGGTTACAGTAATTATGTTCTGCTACTGCTGAATGACTGGAGCTTTGACATTTTATCATAGGTGTAGACAAGTCTAACAGGGTGGGTGCTAATGATGGTGCTGATGTGTGATGACAGACTATATGGAATACCTGTAGAATGAAATCTAATGATTTCCAGACTATAGGGGTGTGAGTTACTGCTATTTATATTCTGCAGTTCATCAGACAGGCACACAGAAATAAACTGAGGGGAAGGTGAACTAGGACAGACAGTACGTGACAGAGATTAAATATGGGACTCGGAAAGCAGCAGGACATCGCCTGTGATTCTTTACCAGAAAGACACATATGAAGAGAAATGAGCTTAATGTAATTTGACTTCCTCACTCAGGATGGTATTAGCTCCCTGCTGCTCTTTGCCTGCTGCTTCAACATGTGTGTGGGCACAATAGAAAGTCAGGCTATCTGCATCTGCATTCTGGAGGAAACAACGTGATCCGGTTAAGTGGTTCATCAGTGCGGGATAGCAAAGCAACAAGTAATCACTTAAAGTGGATCTAAAGTCTAGACTTCTTTTTAGAATCTGACAGTTAGGAACAATTGGAACTAGGGTTACACCGATACCACTTTTTTAAGACAAGTACTGATACTTTTTTTAGGCACTCGCCAATACCAATATGAGTTATTTACTTTAAGGTCAACACTGAGGACAAGGGGGCACTCTTTACGTCTGGAGGAAAAGAGATTTCACCTCCAAATACGGAAAGGTTTCTTCACAGTAAGAGCTGTGAAAATGTGGAACAGACTCCCTCCAGAGGTGGTTCTGGCCAGCTCAGTAGATTGCTTTAAGAAGGGCCTGGATTATTTCCTAAATGCACATAATATAACTGAGTACTAAGTTTTGTAGGTAAAGTTGATCCGGGGTAAATCCGATTGCCTCTCGGGGGATCAGGAAGGAATTTTTTCCCCTCCGGTAGCAAATTGGATCATCGCTCTGCTGGGGTTTTTTGCCTTTCTCTGGATCAACTGTGGGTATGGAGTTGGGTGTATGGGATGTACTGTGTTTTATTTTGTTTGTTTAATTTTTTTTATGGTTGAACTGGATGGACTTGTGTCTTTTTTCAACCTGACTAACTATGTAATATTACCGATATTTTTCTTTAACCACTTAAGACCCGGACCATTATGCAGGTAAAGGACCTGGCCCCTTTTTGCGATTCGGCACTGCGTCTATTTTAACTGACAATTGTGCAGTCTTGCGACGTGGCTCCCAAACAAATATGGCGTCCTTTTTTTTCCACAAATAGAGCTTTCTTTTGGTGGTATTTTATCACCTCTGCGGTTTTTATTTTTTGTGCTAAAATAGAGCAAACATTTTGAAAAAAAATCAATATTTTTTACTTTTTGCTATAATAAATATCTCCAAGAAATATATAAAAACATTTTTTTTCCTCAGTTTAGGCTGATTCGTTTTCTTCTACATATTTTTCGTAAAGAAAAACGCAATAAGTGTTTATTTATTGGTTTGCGCAAAAGTTAAAGCGTTTACAAAATAGGGGATAGTTTTATGGCATTTTTATTAATAATTTTTTTTTTACTAGTAAAAGGCGGAGATCAGCGATTTTTTCCGTGACTGCGACACTTTTTTGTTTCAATATTTTTATTGAAATTTTCATATAAAGCATTATACAAAACAAAACAAAAAGGGGTGATTCGATATACACGATATACATTGAAGGCAGTGTAAAAGTAAGTAACAAAGAGAAACACAGTACTACTTTATCAGGAGAATACTTAAGATTTCTTGGGCCAAATAGACCAACTGTTGTCAAACCGATTACATTGTAGAGCAGGGATATGCAATTAGCGGACCTCCATCTGTTGCAGAACTACAAGTCCCATGAGGCATAGCAAGACTCTGACAGCCACAAGCATGACACCCAAAGGCAGAGGCATGATGGGACTTGTAGTTTTGCAACAGCTGGAGGTCCGCTAATTGCATATCCCTGTTGTAGAGAGTCAATTGCAATTAAACGTTCAAACGTGTAGTTTCTATGGACTGCTCTAATTACATCAGAGAGATTCGTAGTCACATTTGTTTTCCAAGTGTGCAAAATGGTCGCTCTTGATTCCAGTAGAATATGGCTTTGTGCCCAGCCGTGCCATTCTGCTGACGTATATCGGCGTTAGGCGGTCCTTAAGTGGTTAATGTCACGTGACAGTTTTCAAAACACAATACACACTGATGGGCACTGATGGGCTGCACTGATTGGCATAACTGATGGGCACAGATTGTCTTCACTGCAACTTATAAATAATAATAAATATTTAGGGCTGTGGAAATTAACTATTAATTCCTCGATTGATCTATAATTTTTTTTGATCAATCAACATTTTTTTGATCAATCAACATTTTTTTGATCAATCAACATTTTTTTGATCGATCAAAATTCTTTTGATTGGTACTCACCTCTCCGCCGGCTTCCGGGCCTTTAGGGAGTTCTGTCGAAGATCCGGTGACGTCACGGACACTGGCAGGGCTTGCCGTGGCCATATTAAGGGCTTCTTTGCTGTGCCTTCATATCTGCATGCCGGAGGGACCTTACTATCTGCCACACGCAAGGGCTGTTACACTTCCCTCTATCACTTCCCTCTATCAACCTGGGATTTTACAGCCATCCACTGGGAGTTGTGATAGTTCCCTTCACGGGACATCTACATGCTGACGGACTGATGTTAACCCCTCCTCATCTGGATTCAGCAGTGGTATTGTTGTACACACTTTTATACCAGTATCATACTTAGCTACATTTTTTTTCTGACTGCTTTTGCTACCGTTTGGTATTACTCGCACCATTTTTACAGTGTATGTAGCTACATCGATTTTATCTCCAGCGCAATATTTATTTTGTTACCTACTTGAAGACTATAAAAGTTTTAATGCTATTCCCATGGAGCGCTGCCTTTGTGTGTTTTTTGTATCCTGCTATCCATTTTTCCAGTGGTTGGTAGCTGCACTGGGAATCAGCCTGCAAGGAGATCAGCTAAAAGTAGTTGAATCTGTATGTGCATTATAATTAATCGAAATCAGTCGATTAATCGATAAAAATAAAAAAACGATTAATCAAACACAACATTTTTAATCAGTAACAGCCCTATAAATAATATATTTCATGTTTTCCCAAGACATATATGCCAGTGTTCTGTCAGAATCTGCAACCCGTAAGATTAGGTAACCAAAGTGACGTTCCATCAGAACACTTTCTGACTGCAGTAAGCCTGTAGTCAGAAGGCGGCAGCGGACACCTTGTTACACTCAGCCAAGTCTTGAATTTCAGACTTATTTTAGCAGTAAACTGAGCTTATATAGTGAAATACAGTATTTTTTAATCAGTGAGACTGTTTTGATGTTGCATTTTTTTTTTATTCCACACTAAGCTCCCCTGCTTAATGTGGTCCGTTTTGAACAGGAAAGCAAGGGGACTGACAGGAGCACCAGGGATTTCACACAAAGGAAGCAATACAAAGGGTCCGGGATACTTTCTCATACAAGAACATGGTACAGCAGGTACATATCAGAAATATGAAATGTTGGGGTAACAAACGTTTTAATATGTACAGTCTGGAGGAAAGAAGGGAAAGGGGAGACATAACTGAAACCTTTAAATACATCAAGTGTGAATAAGGTTCGGGAGGGCAGTTTTTTCAAAATTAAACCAAAATCAAGAACACGGGGACATGACCTCAAATGAAATCGAGGAAAGTTAAAAACGAATCTTAGAAAGTAATTTTTTACTGAAAGGGTAGTTAATGCTTGGAATGAACTATCAGAGGTAGTGAGATAGTCAACAGTAAATTGCTTCAAACATGCTTGGGAAAAAACATAGATCTATACTACAAAAAAACAGGCAGACTTGATGGACTACACTGTCTTTTTTTCTGCCGTCACTTTTCCCTGTTTCTATGCAAAAGTCTACAGACAAGCAGTAAGGCTTCCAGGTAGGATGGAGTGGCCCTGCACTTTCCTTATATAAATATGGTATATAAATTTGAAAATTGATCAGTCCTGATGTACTGGTTGTCCATTTCGTTTCTTGAGGCCCTAAAATGCCAGGACAGTACAAATACCCCCCAAATTACCCATTTTTGGAAAGCAGACAGTCCAAGGTATTTAGTAAGAGGCATGGAAAGTTTTTTTATGTTGTCACTTTTTGTCCACATTTTTTTGAAAATAAAGAAATTAAATATTGTTTTTTTTTTTAAATGTTGCAACTTATTTTTACATATTTGGCTTCATTCAGAAAGCGGTATCTTGCCGCTTCCGAGTATGCAATAAGACACCACACAGCGTTTTTCAAAACATTTTTTTCCATTCACTAAAAAACGCTACTAAAACACTGCATACAGTAAGTTATTTTATGAAGTCATGAAGTATTTTAAGCTCTTCGCACTAAATATGCAGCCTCTCGGCGGCCGGGCCCTGGTGCCAAGTGGCCACATATTTGCATGCAATAGCGCCAATAGAGCTGTGCTGAGAATTTACGCCCTGAACGCTGCCGGCACATTTACTGGCAGCTAACAGAAAGCTCCCATTTGCTGTTTGCAGTCGGGTGCTTTCTAATCATGTGACCGCCATGACAGCCAATTATGGCAGTCACATGACCATACTCCCTGCCCCACCTCCCGGCATTCTAAACCCCTTAAAGGGCCGGCAGGCATCGGCTCTAAGGGGTTAAAAGTGAAAACATGTGGTAATGTCTGGCGACAGCTGGCGTGTTTGTTACCAGTAGTAAATACTATATTGTTAACAAGCATTTGGGGGGAACAGGGTTGGTTTTTGGACAGGTCCCCTTCCCCACTTCTGGAGACGGGGGTCCCTCTTCTTCCCCCGCCGCTGGGCCAATTCGAAAGGCTTCACTGCCAGGTTTCCTTACCAGGAATGGAAGCAGTAGTACCCGGGCGTCGATCTAATGATCGACTGGGGTGCCAACATCGTGGGCTCCCTGGACAGGTAAGTGCCCTAATATTAAAAGTCAGCAGCTACAGTATTTGTAGCTGCTGACTTTAATTTTTTTTCACCCAGGTTGGCCCTCCTCTTTGAGTCAAGGGGACCCCAACTACCAGCATATAAAGCATTCTTGAGTGGTAGATGCTAAAAGTGAAGTGCATCATCAGAATGCAGCCTAGCTGGTCAGTAGCCAAGCAGTAAGGCTTCCAGGTAGGATGGAGTGGCCCTGCACTTTCCTTATTCCTCAGGAACCTCTCCATAATGCTAAGCACTCTCCATGACAGATGGATGACCTGTCCCTATTCTAGCCACATGTGAACTGTGCACCAAGTATGGGAGCCAGGGTCTTAAATAGGCCCAAGATGACCACCAGAGTCATATGGTATGCCACCATCTGATCAGATAGCTGCCCCCTGTGATCCAGGAAATCATAGAGGAACTAGGTTTCTCTTGACTTTCTTTCCCTCTGCAATGCCGCTGCAGTTAAGTGCCACTTGCAGTGGAGAAAATAAACTGCACCTGCCTTCAGTAGGTCGAGCACACTAGTGTTGATTTTCCAACTGACAGTCTAACAGTGCATGGTTCACTTCAGGGTTTGCAGGCACTTGGCCCTCTGGATGGTTTTTATGTTGAAGTTGTTTTACTGTAATGTGAGTGTGACATTGTTTTGGACAGTCCTGCGGAAACGTGTGGTAACGGAGTTCCTGCACTTTTTTCACAGCAGGAACTCAGTTCCCTTTGCAGGACTAGAGCACCCAAAAGCAGCCGAGCTGCCCGAACCAATCCTTTACTAAGCGGCAATGCCCAGCTTGAGTCACTGTCAGAGGCAGGCAAACCTTAGTAATCCTTTATGTTACTGGCCGCTTCCTGTATATGGATTCATCAGGTAGTGTGCGAGTATTCCGTCACTTCCTTGATGCCGCAATGTCTCCTGGGAGCTTTTGTCATTGTTCCCAGGAGACATTGCGGAGGTCTGCCGCGAGTTATCGCGGGATTTAGAAAGAACGTGCTTCTTTTTAAATGACTAATAAAGCCAAATCCGAAATACAGTACACAGAAAATGTGAGCTGACTAACTCAGATCCCACCTTTATGGACTCAGGATGGGAGACCACACACAATTATAAAACATAATGGGGGTTATTTACGAAAGGCAAATCCACTTTGCACTACAAGTGCAAAGTGCACTTGAAATTGCACTGAAAGTGCACTTAGAAGTGCATTCGCTGTAAATCTGAGGGGTGGATCTGAAATGAGGGGAAGCTGTGGTGATTTTATCATCCAATCACGTGCAAGCTAAAATTCTGTTTTTTATTTTCCCTGCATGTCCCCCTTCGGATCGACAGCGACTGCACTTCCAAGTGCACTTTGCACTTGTAGTTTGCACTTGTAGTGCAAAGTGGATTTGCCTTTTGTAAATAACCCTCTATGTATTTATTGGAAAACATTTAAAATTGAAGATTAAGAACATAAGAACAAAGGCCTCAAAGCGATCCACATATATAAAGGAAAGGAAATGGATGAGCGCAAAAACAATTACACAGGGAAATCTAAATAATGAATGAACTAAAAAGTGCCTTTGAATACAATCAAAATGATAGTGTGCAAGTGAAAAACCATAAATGCATGAGTGAACAAAACTGAAAAACATGCACAAAAAACAATAATAATAATGGTAGTCAAACATCAACAGTGAAGAGTGCAATATATCCTAGTGACTGATTGCTGATGAATCCAATGCATTGTATCATACACAGAGCGCTTACCTTAAAGCAAGGAAATGACTGCTTTGAACAGCTGAGTTCTGACCTCTTGGAATCAGCGTAGTTGCTGTGTGGGCATCTGTTGTGGACTAGTGTTGGGCTTCACAAAAATGGAGGCTCCCCAACAGGTCAAAGACAGCAATGGGCCAAACCGGAATGAATAAAGCAAAGATCCATAGTGAAGTACGTCTAAGTAAGACTGATTTAATAAGGGTAAAATGCGCTTACATGTAAAAACTAATAACATGAGAACAACAAGGGATCTGGTACAGCATCCAATCAGACTGGTGGACGGACTCACGTCACTTCCGGTCACGTGGGCTAATCCTTGTTCCTGACGCATATCGTCATGTCACATGACTTCATCAGAGAAATGTGATTCGCTGTATGCTATACTTGTATTTATATTGTTAAAACCGGAAGTAGACCGGCGGGCATTTTGGAAAAAAGTGTTGTATAGAACGGCGGCGGCCATCTTGCTGGTGGGAAAAATATACGTATTCCAATGTCCACTATTGTGTCGCCAAGTGTGTGAGCGGCCATTTTAACGGTGAGAACACAGAGTAGGGCAGCCATTCTCAAATATACATAACTGGTTTAAGAGAAAATTGGATAGTGGCTTGAATAGTCATCTAAACGATCGTGGACCGGAAATGACATGTGTTCAATATACTAATGAATTTACAGTAAAAGGAAGCTATAAATATATATATGTATAAATACAATAAATTGTGTTTTAATTAAAAGCAGTATAATGCTGGAATAAAATAATTAGAAATTAAAAAACAGATAAAGGTGGGGCGTAGTTATCTAGTCCAAAGAGCAATATCACCAGGAATTAATGAAACAGCTAGAAGATACATCCACTTATACGAAATTATTGGGAAATCCCACTACTAAACATAAGATACAGCTGAAACAACTTGTCCATCTTGATGTAAAAAAAGATATCCGCAATAAAAAAAGAATCAACATACCTGATTCCTGAATCATGTAGAATTCCAGTCATATATACCGTCCCTAAAATCCATAAGGACAAAGAAAACCCTCCGGGTAGACCCATTGTAAATGGGATCAACTCCCTCTCTTCAAGAATGGGACAATATTTGGATTTCTATCTACAACCGCCTATACAACAAACAAAATCGTATTTGAAAGATACGAAACACGTTCTACAATTATTAGAAGAGGTCCCAGTCTCAGAAGGAACAACTTGGATAGCAACAGCAGATGTATCATCCCTATACACCATTGTGCAACATCACCAAGCCTGTAGTGCCATCAAATGGCTATTGAGAAATTACACCACGCTGTTATGTAAACAACGGAAATATCTGATTAAATGTCTCGAATATTGTTTAAAATCCAACTACTTTTGGTACAATCAAGCATACTATAACCAAAGTACAGGCATAGCGATGGGAGCCAAATTTGCTCCCTCAGTAGCTAATGCCTTTATGGCTCAATGGGAAGAGAGTGTCATATACTCCTGTACCCCAGTTGAACTAACTTTCTATAAACGATATATAGATGATATCCTATTGATATGGAACGGCACTAAAGACACTGGCCCAGATTCATAAAGCAATTACGCCTGTCTAACTGGTGTTAGACAGGAGTAATTTCAAATTTCGCGCGCCGTATCACTAGTTTGAATCCTCAAACCATGATACGGCGGCTTCGGGCTTCGATCCGAGAGGCTTACGTCTTCGTAAGCCTTCGGATCTACGCTGCGATATTTTTGCGGCCGCTGGGAGGAGTTCGCGTCGTTTTGATGCGTCGGGATATGCAAATGTGTTTTTACGGCGATCCACGAAGATACGATCGGTCTTCGCAATCGCTTACGTTTGTTTTTTTTTACGTACTGTTAGACCAGCTTTTTGCTGGTCTAATGGTGCGTAGCCCATGTTAAGTATGGCCGTCGTTCCCGCGTCGAATTTAATTTTTTTTTTGCGTAACTCGTTCAGGAATAGAAATGTCCGTAAACGACGCTACTCAAACAACGAATGACGTAACGACGTGATTTCGCGCAATGCACGGCGGGAAATTTGCAAACGGAGCACGCGCAGTTCGATCGCCGCGGGAACGCCCCCTACTCGTGTAGATGGATTGCGACGGGAGAAATACACTACGCCGCCATCGTTTACTGGACAAAATCTACCTGGATTCCACGTAGAGCAGAAAAAAGGAAGATGATTACCCCGCGCTGCCAATTTTGGTTAAATGTTAGCTGCTAACACGGCTCATATGAGAGAAGCAAAAAGAATTAAATGTGTAGGAAATGTGTAGCGCTTTAAAGTGACTGTCTGTTAATGACAGTCAGAAGCACAAAAAAAAAAAGAATAAACACATTTTGTGTAAAGTAAAACAAATAAAGGACCCTGGAAAATCCAGGGACAAGCACTGTATAACTCTTGTGTAATGACACCCGTTGTTGGATACAATTAATCACATATAGAAACATATATACATTGAAAAACAACAGTGATTGTTCATTTCTTTAAAAAGACATGTGTAAATTATTAGCCACTGACTGACAAGTGCAATAATGTCCCGTGAAAGGAAAATAAAACAAATCCTGATATAAATAAGTAATAGTCAATCTGATGATTGGTGAATAACAAATAATGACTTCTCCACTGTGTTGTTCCCACCACCGAAAGCAATGCAGGCTTACCAGAACCAGTTGACTTCAGATGGCTTACGCCACTGAAAGTCAAATTAGGCTTGTAGTGGCTGATATCACAATGGGCTCCTTGGCAAGGCAATACTTTGAATGGTCAGCAGAACCTCCGTGGGATGGATGGATGAAGCCCAGCTGGGAGTGCGATCCCCAAGTGGATATTCTCATAGAAAATGGTTTGTATAAGAGATAAGAGAAAGAAGTGGCCACATAGTGTAATCCCGTTTAAGTAGAAAAATAAAATATTTATTTACAGCTATCAAACTTACATTTTAGCTGAATAAAAAATGCTTGTATACAAGTAGGGCGGCAGTGGAGTCCTCCCGACGCGTTTCGTGGACAGAACACTTCGTCTGGGGTGAAGTTCGTCTGGATTCCACGTAGAGCCAGGTAAAAAACGGCGGCGTAGTGTATTTCTGATACGCTACGAGAATCCAATTCTCTCCGAATCTGGGCCACTCTTGTGGATTTCCTTACCCTTCTCAATATCAATGACAAAAATATCAAGGGCCAGATTCAGGTAGATGGGCGCTTCCTTACTTTGGAGTAACGTTTCTCATTTACGTTACTCCGCCGACACTTTCGGCGCAAGTACTGTTATTCACATAGCACTTGCGCGTAAACTTGCGACAGAGTAACGATAATGAGCTGGCGTTACCCGACGCAAGTGGAAGTGGGTGTGATCATATGTAAATGATGGGCGGAGCCCAGCGCAGAGGCTTACGTTCAGTGCATCATCCACGGAGCATCCGCAGTAAGTGAGGTTTCACTCGCCCCCTTGTGCGCATGCTCACAACTTCCGTCGGCACCACTTCACGGGAAACGTCAGCGCAATGCGTTCCGTTGGGCGTTTAAATGCGCCCGTAGATGCGCCATTCCGGCACTAAAGTATATCCTGTTCCCCCTCCCCGCAGTGAAGTTACTTTTGTTCTGAGATGGCTGCTCCCGTTCCCCGCAAACACACAGGAGAAAGCTGAACTCTAAAGGCCAGGAGCTGTCAGCCGTCATCTCGGCTATGGAGACCTATGATGTCTTCCTCCATGGCTGTAAAAGTTGACAGACAAGCATGGACAGAGGTGTTGTCCTGCAAGTGGGGGTGCTCAGCTAGCTCTTATCGTCGGTAACGCTGCTGTAGCTGCTCTCCTGCTGACCTGTGGCCATCTGGAGTAAAGATAAAGCAGCTATTTGTAGAAATAACTTTGCGTCGGACGGACGAGATACGCGCGGCGCATGTAGCCAGCGTATGGTGCTAATCCGTTCGCGAATCGGGAAATATCCCTCATTTGCATATTTGCAGGGGAAATCAATAGGCGCGACTGATGCGCCAAGCGAAATTATGCGCTGACGATACTCTGGCGTCGGAAAGTTAAGCCGATCGGAAATGGCCCGTTTTCTGTCGCATCTAGTTTGGTGGGTACGGCCACAGTTACGCGGCGCATATCGAATTACTCCAGCGCAAGTCTTGCTGAATCTGGCCCCAAGTTGATTTATAACATCAGTGACAAGCAGGTTAATTTTCTAGACCTACAAATCACCATATCTGGCCTATCCTGTACCACGAAAACACATTTCAAAAACATATATACAAATAGTTATTTATTTCTCAATAGCTGCCACCATAAACCTTGGTTACATAATATACCCAAGGGACAAATGGTCCGAATCAAACAAAACTGCACTAACAACGAGGACTTCCTCATTCAAGCTGAATTTATAGGGAATAGATTCAAATCTAAAGGATATCCTGAAGAGCAAATCCAACAAGTCTCCAAACTGGATAGATATTCCATGTTGCAAGGAAAGAAAAAACAAACCCGACAACATGAAGCACCAGCACTTATACTAGATTATAATGTCCAACACAAAGATGTTGAAAAACGAATACGTAAACATTGGCACATTCTCAAAAACGATAGACATCTGAAAAGTATTTTGCCAGATAAGCCAACTATCATATACAAAAGGGCACCCACTATTAGAGACATCTTTGTAAAAAACGTAGTAGACCCTCCGCCCCCTAGTGGACAAACCTATTTAAAAAACAAAGGATTCTATCCCTGAAAATATTGCTATGCCTGTACCCACACCAAAACCCCACAAATAAAATGAACAGAATTCAGATGCACCAAAACCGGTACCAGTTACCCCATCAAAAACGTTATCAGTTGCCACACAGAAGGAGTTGTCTATGTTCTCCAATGTACTTGCAATTTACAGTATGTGGGGCGAACCAAGAGACCCTTGATGGTTTGCATCAAGGAACACGTGAAAAACATTGAGAAAGGTTTCCCCAAACATAATGTCAGCAAACAATTTGCAGAAGTACACAATAAAGACCCTAAACATTTAACATTTTGGGCCATAGACAAACACATCAAACCATGGAGGGGTGTCCATATAGTAAGATCAATCAGCCAGAAGGAATCCTTCCGGATACATTCTTTACACACTTTAGTTCCAGATGGTTTAAATGTGGAATTTGACATAAACTGTTTTTTAAATAATTTTTAATTATTTTATTCCAGCATTATACTGCTTTTAATTAAAACACAAGTTATTGTATTTATACATATATATATAGCTTCCTTTTACTGTAAATTCATATATACATATATTTTTCCCACCAGCAAGATGGCCGCCGCCGTTCTATTCAACACTTTTTTCCAAAATGGCCACTGGTCTACCTCCGGTCCTAACGATATAAATACAAGAATAGCATACAGCGAATCACATTTCTCTGATGAAGTCATGTGACATGACGATACGCGTCAGGAACAAGGATTAGCCCACGTGACCGGAAGTGACGTGAGTCCGTCCACCAGTCTGATTGGATGCTGTACCAGATCCCTTGTTGTTCTCATTTTATTCGTTTTTACATGTAAGCGCATTTTACCCTTATTAAATCAGTCTTACTTAGACGTACTTCACTATGGATCTTTGCTTTATTCATTCCGGTTTGGCCCATTGCTGTCTTTGACCTGTTGGGGAGCCTCCATTTTTGTGAAGCCCAACACTAGTCCACAACAGATGCCCACACAGCAACTACGCTGATTCCAAGAGGTCAGAACTCAGCTGTTCAAAGCAGTCATTTCCTTGCTTTAAGGTAAGCGCTCTGTGTATGATACAATGCATTGGATTCATCAGCAATCAGTCACTAGGATATATTGCACTCTTCACTGTTTATGTTTGACCACCATTATTATTATTGTTTTTTGTGCATGTTTCCAGTTTTGCTCGCTCATGCATTTATGGTTTACACTTGCACACCATACTTTTGATTGTATTCAAAGGCAATTTTTAGTTCAATATTTAAATTTCCTTGTGTAATTGTTTTTGCGCTCATCCATTTCCTTTCCTTTAACCACACACAGTGATTTGTATTCACACAGTTTTGAGCAGCATTTTCATATATTTACACTTTCACATCATTTACCCCTCACCATTCTTTATTTAGTTTCACTTTGGCTAGCACTGAAGATTCCCACTTAAAAGATCCACATATATACATCAAAAATACCCTACTGATAGTATCGGAAGTCTAGACTATGTAAGATGCTAATATAATTGTAGAATTCAAATGCTTCTGAATCTCTATGCTTGGTGCAACCTGGCTTGGCGTTCTGTGCAGTAGATTGACAGATATACATTATATCTGGTGGCCTTGGAACTAAGTGCACTTTTGCTGCTCCCTTCAGCAAACTACTGGCCTCTTACCCTGGCTTTTCAAAATCACCAAACAGTGGCTAATGAAATTAGTCGGGGCTAATTTGTAGCCCATCATTCCAATTCCTTCTGCGCATGGCGCTGTTGCAGTCTTGTTGATTCGCTCTGATGCTCGCCCCCAGGTTATGCTAGTAGACGTTCTCCGATCCACCATTCCTATTGTTGCCCTATCTGCCATATTGGGTACTGAGGAAGCCACGAATCAGCAACATTTTTAATTAGCATATCTGTGTAGCAGGGTCTTCCTGTCAGAGTCTAATGACAGGCCATCCCCGCTAGAACTTTATTCACATCTGTAAATATGTAAAAAAAAATTGACAGTAAAGAATTTTTATTTTATTGAATATTAACAATGACAAAAAGCAATGACAATCGAAAAGCAAAGTGTATACATTCAATCATATATTGCATTTACAGATCGAGTAGGAAAATCAAGGTAAGTACGGTAATAAGGGCCACAAAATAACAGAGAGGGGAGCAGAGCCTAAACCGACAAATCAACAGGACCAAGCAGGGGAGATCAGCAGGGGAGATCAGGTCAACAGGTCATCCCAGTCATTGCTCCATAACCCTATGCACCCCCAACCCAATGGGGGGAGGGGGGTGCGATCAGGGGGATAACCACCCACAAGGAGGGGGGAGGACCAAGGGAAGAGGGGAATACACCCACCCAAAAAGGGGGAGGGAGAAGGGGACCCATCACCAGAGGGGGGAGGGGGGCACCTAGTCAGAGGCATCGACCCAGTTGGACCAGATCTTGTCGAACTTCTTTGGACAGTTCCTGCTTTCGTATGTAATCTTGTACAGCGGCAGAACCCTCCCAATCGTGGTCCACCACGAGGATCCTGTGGGGAGCTCCGGGCCCCTCCAACGAAGAAGGATCTCCCTCCTTGCGTAAAACAAAGCAAAAGTAATGCAAAGTTTGACATATCTATCTCCCTCAATCTCGCCCAGATAACTAAGCAGGTATATGTGAGGATCCATAGCCAGGTCCACCCCACAGAGATCGGACAGGGTGTTAGCCACCTCCCTCCAAAATGTGCGCAATTTAGGACAGGACCATACCATGTGGAAAAATGTCCCGGTGTCAATTAGACAGCGGGTACAGAGCGGGCTCCTAGAGGGAAATATTCCAGCCAACCTCTGCAGTGTGTAGTAAGCTCTATGTAAAAACTTCAGTTGGATGAAAAGGTCCCGGGAAGCTATCATAGAGGGGATATAGGAGGAGACACAATCCTCCCACACCTCCTCGTCAAGATCAGGGATGTCCGCACTCCACTTGCCCAGAGCCCCGACCGTGTACACGTCATGAGTCACCGTAAGTCGGAGGTAAAGGGAGGACAGAGGGCTCCCCATCACACCCGAGATGAGGAGACGCTCAATGGAATCGGACTCAAGGGTCACCGGGCCCGGAAACTGCGAGGCGAGGGCATGTCTGCGCTGGCAGTATCTAAATTGGAAGGAGAGGGGAAGGCAGTAAGTACACCTCAGTTCCTGGAATGTCATCATCTTGCCGTTTGGCATCACATGCCGGAGAATAAGGATACCTCTTCTTGCCCATAACGCAGGATCAGGGAGGTTGCATAGGTGGGGAAGAAGAGGATTAGCCCAGGAGACAGGCTTAACGTTCTTGACCCTGGAGGAGCACCACACCTGCAGGACAGTCCTCATGGGGCCAGTGACCGACGGATGCGCTTTGGGGCCCCTAAAGACTAGGTTGGAGAGTGCCGCGTACGAGCCCAGCACCGCCGCCTCCAACACGACCGCCGGGTTTTGTTTGGGCTGGGAGAACCACCATCACACCGTGACCAGTACAGCCGCCCAATAATAAATCAGAAAGTTCGGGAGCGCCAGCCCCCCGCTTGATAATGGGAGATAAAGTGTATGCCGTGCCACCTGGGGCGGACGCCCAGCCCAGATAAAGGCCATAACTATACCGTCTAGCTGTCGGAAAAATGTACCGTATCCCCCTCTCTCAGAGCAGGGCGCAGGCGTGATCAAAAGATTTGCGCTGGCGCTGCGTGTCAACGGAATAGTCCGGAAAGATGAGGAGCCTGGTGTTCTCAAACTTCAACTCACCCTGGAGACGGGCCGTGCGGAGAACCGTGTCCCTGTCCCGGTAGTAGAGGAGCTTGAAGATGAAGGTGCGCGGAGGGGCCCCTTGTGGGCCTCTGGTCACCGGCATGCGATGAGCTCGCTCAATGGAGAAGTGTGAGGAGAAGCGCGCAGCGGGGAGTAGAGAGGGGAGCAGCCGCTCCATGAAGGCGACGGGGTCTGGTCCTTCTGCACCCTCCGGTAGGCCCAGGACCTGCAAATTATTGCGGCGGTTCCGGTTCTTGGCATCTTCCGCCCTGGCCTCCAGCACTTTCACCCTGGATTTCAGAGACACCAAGTCCACCCTGTGATCCTGCTGCACGTCCTCCATACCGGAAACTCTGCTCACCACCTCCATCACCTGTTCGCGGAACACGTCCATATCCCATCGGATGAGGGCCGTCTCGATCTGGACATGATCGATCTTTGCAGTAAGTGTGGATTGGCAGTTCGAGATGGCCAGCATTAGAGCGTCAAAAGCCGGGGGAACCAGCGAGGATTGCGCCGTCCGGCGGTGTCTCCTTCTGGGCTTCCATGCGGCCGGCTGAGGGAGAAGTAGTAGGCCCGAGTTTCGGCGGGTTGTGAGTAACAGGCTTGTTCCGTCTCCCCGTCCTCCGGATCTAGTTCCCCGCATACCCCAGGGGCTCTGTCCCGGGAAGGCAGTAGATAGCAGGGCAGGTAGTGGTGGTTGCATACCAGGATTAAATCATGATGGGATTCTGGGCCAGGAGCTCAGCAGTTACACGTCTGCTCCCATCGCCATCTTGGACATGCCCCGTAAATATGTACATTACCTTTAAGGAGCTATGCATTGTAGGATTGCAAGTAGCAGGAGATATGGACTCCATTAACTCTTACAAGAAACAGACTACATTTCCCACAATGCCCTGCCCTGTTGGAGCATGTGACACCTCCGCACAGACTTGTGGGGGGGGGGGGGTTACTTAAGCAGAGGGATTCACCAAATCGTTTTCTGAGAGAAATTCAGGCGGATCGGCCTGTCGGGTGAGAGGGCACATGCTCAGCTCTTAGTTCTCCCTTTAGACAGACACTTTAGTGCCATCTCACAGGCCTCCCGCCCCTGTTTGGCCTTCAGCCTGAACTTATACCCTTTTCACTGTTTATAGTGGTTATGCAGAAGTGACTGACGCTGGCTAGCGATCAGCTCACCAATGTTTGATGTTCACCATACTTTGTTGGATTAACTTACCCTTATCTTTTATTACTTGTGGATTACAAATTTAACGTGCACCATCCGGCCGCAACGTGGACTTTGGGCTGTTTGCATGATTGCCCGATAGAGGGAGCTCGCGAGCACAGACTGTTCACTAGTTTAGCCGAATGGTACCATTCTTTAGGATAGATTTGTTTCATTCATAAATGCCATTTGTAGATTTCTGCAAGGGCCCTTGTGAAATCATATTGTGTTACTGCATGACAACCATTCACTTGATGATGTAAACTTATGTGTGTTCCTTCGAGTACTTATTAAGTAAACTCACTCTCTTTGATTTAAATATACTACTGCGTGGATCGTATTCTTCTAGTCTGGAGGGGCCATCCATTATTCAGGTAATACTATCATTACACTGTCATTGAATGTTGTATGCCTGTCATTGTGCCTCAGCTCAGCAGGGGTCACAATACATCCACCAGACTTATGATGTGTCAAGGGAGGGTTCAAGCAAATTAAGAGGGGTGTGTTAAATCAAAAAGAGAGTAGATCCCAAAACAGCCAGCGGCTCCTGAGGGGGTAGCGCTACATCTGGTTTTCAGAAGCATACAGATTCTACAATTATATGCAATGAGCTATTTAACATCTTACATCTCCTAGACTTCTGATGCCATCAATAGGGTATTTTTGATGTATATATGTGGATCAGTTTGAGGCCTTCCTGCCTATGTTCTTAATCTTAAACTTTAAATGTGTATCAATAAATAGCTTATGTTTTATAATTGTGTGAACCTTTACAGTCCAGTTTTCTATAGGTGGGATCTGAGTTTGTCAGCCCGCATTTTCTGTATGACATTTTTATCTACGGTTAAAATTACCAATTTTTCTGCACCCTGCTCATTCTCTTTTGTCTGTATCTGCCGGATCTTTGCTGATCCTATGAAGGAGCTGCATGAATTTTTGCCTATTTTCTAACTACAACTGAAACAACTCTGCGGTCATGCAGGTTATTAGATTAGATATACTTGTCTTTTATGGTTCAAAATTTCCCCTACTGTATCAAAATCCCCCAAAAAGTTTTGACTATACATACACTTGTCAAGGTTACATCATCTGAACTCAGTCAGTGGTGAGAATAATTTAAAAATGGTCCACCACCCATCATTATGGGTTAGTGTTCATGCCATATTCTATCATATTGTATCATATTTCATGGTTTTCCTACTTCAAAAAACTGAAGGAGCCATATACAAGTTGGAATAATTGAATCTAAACTAAATGCACAGTTGGCCACAATGTTATAAAGGAATGTCTTGCATAGGGCTTTGAGGTTTCTAGAAGAGCTCTGGGGTAACAAAGGAGAAGGGTAAAAGGTTACACGTGTTCACTTGCTTGATTTGTTCTGATTTTTTAAGTCAACTGATTGTTTAATGTATTATTTATTTCTGTGTGCATAGTATGAAGTACGTGGGGTGGTATTATAGCTGAGAACAGCATTTTAGGATCACAGAACTGTAATAGTCACTCACCTTACAAAGAGTGTACTGCTGTTCCAACTCCAGCAGGAGGACAGCAGGTCTGCATGATGTCACATAGTTAAATCAGCGGTTGCACTGTCACTCAATATTGGTCCAATGCCAGGTGTGTTTTATAAGTGTGGACCAGGTCAATACCAGGTGAGGGATCTCTGTGCCAAGCTTAATCTCCTCTCCTGAATCAAGCCTTCTGACCATCTGTGCATTTACTGTCAGCAGCACTGCGCAAATGGAATACTAAAATACAACATGGAAAGAAGATTGCTACAAAATATAATCATAAAATGTAGGCAGGTTAATGATGTCCTTATTAATTCATTGCTAACCTATTGATGTTTTTTTTTTATGTTTAGCTTTGAAAATTTGATTTCTGAATTTGTATCCTAATTTATATTCTTTGGAACATGAACATACAAATTACCAGCTTACCAAATTGCTGTTCAACAATCTAACTATCCTAATGTATTCTCCAATCACAGGTAAGGTTGGTTGTTTAACCACTTAAGCCCCAGACCAATATGCTGCTAAATGCCCAAAGGTGTTTTTACAATTCGGCACTGCGTCGTTTTAACAGACAATTGCGCGGTCGTGCGGCGTGGCTCCCAAACAAAATTTGCGTCCTTTTCTTCCCACAAATAGAGCTTTCTTTTGATGGTATTTGATTGTCTCTGTGATTTTTATTTTTTTGCGATATAAACGGAAAAAGACCGAAGATTTTGAAAAATACAAATATTTTCTCCTTTTTGTTATAAGAAAAATCGAATAAACTAAATTTTAGTCAAACATTTAGGCCAAAATGTATTCAGCCACATGTCTTTAATAAAAATAATCACAATATAAAAAAAACTAGCTACCTAGCGGCAACAGTGACACTAATACAGCGATCAGAAAACCGATTGCTTAGTGACACTGGCAATAGGGGGTGAAAGGGTTAACTAGGGCGGTGATCAAGGGGTTAAACCTTTATTAGGGGGGGTAGGGGCTAACCTGGACCTAACACTAACTGCCTGTCACACTAACTGTCACACTGACACTAAATGCCGTGATCAGTAAATACAGTGCCTTGCGAAAGTATTTGGCCCCCTTAAAATTTGCGACCTTTTGCCACATTTCAGGCTTCAAACATAAAGATATAATACTGTAATTTTTTGTGAAGAATCAACAACAAGTGGGACACAATCATGAAGTGGAAAAAAATGTATTTGATATTTCAAACTTGTTTAACAAATAAAAAACTGAAAAATTGGGCGTGCAAAATTATTCAGCCACTTTACTTTCAGTGCAGCAAACTCTCTCCAGAAGTTCAGTGTGGATCTCTGAATGATCCAATGTTAACCTAAATGACTAATGATGATAAATAAAATCCACCTGTGTGTAATCAAGTCTCCGTATAAATGCACCTGCACTGATAGTCTCAGAGGTCCATTTAAAGTGCAGAGAGCATCATGAAGAACAAGGAACACACCAGGCAGGTCCGAGATACTGTTGTGGAGAAGTTTAAAGCCGGATTTGGATACAAAAAGATTTCCCAAGCTTTAAACATCTCAAGGAGCACTGTGCAAGCGATAATATTGAAATGGAAGGAGTATCAGACCACTGCAAATCTACGAAGACCTGGCCGTCCCTCTAAACTTTCAGCTCATACAGGGAGAAGACTGATCAGAGATGCAGCCAAGAGGCGCATGATCACTCTGGATGAACTGCAGAGATCTACAGCTGAGGTAGGAGACTCTGTCCATAGGACAACAATCAGTTGTATACTGCACAAATCTGGCCTTTATGGAAGAGTGGCAAGAAGAAAGCCATTTCTTAGGCCGCGTACACACGAGGAGACATATCCGATGAAAACGGTCCAACAGACCGTTTTCATCGGACATGTCCCCTGAGATGTTTTGGTTTGATGTGTGTACACACGATCAAACCAAAATCCCACGGACAGACAGCGCGGTGACGTGACGGTGACGTTGACGCCGCCACGTCACCGAACCAGGAAGTAAAATACTTCCACGCATGTGGGAGATTTCGGTCGGCTGGTACTAACCAGCGGACATATCCGACAGACTGCTTTCCAGCAGACAAGTTTTAAAGCATGCTTTAAAACTTTTGTCTGCTGAAAACCTGTCTGCTAGCCCGTACAGACGATCGAATATGTCCGCTGAAACTGGTCTACGGACCAGTTTCAGCAGATATGTTTGATCGTGTGTACGCGGCCTTAAAGATATCCATAAAAAGTGTTGTTTAAAGTTTGCCACAAGCCAGCTGGGAGATACACCAAACATGTGGAAGAAGGTGCTCTGGTCAGATGAAACCAAAATCGAACTTTTTGGCAACAATGCAAAACGTTATGTTTGGCGTAAAAGCAACACAGCTCATCACCCTGAACACACCATCCCCACTGTCAAACATGGTGGTGGCAGCATCATGGTTTGGGCCTGCTTTTCTTCAGCAGGGACAGGAAAGATGGTTAAAATTGATGGGAAGGTGGATGGAGCCAAATTCTGGAAGAAAACCTGATGGAGTCTGCAAAAGACCCGAGAGTGGGACGGAGATTTGTCTTTCAACAAGACAATGATCCAAAACATAAAGCAAAATCTACAATGGAATGGTTCACAAATAAACATATCCAGGTGTTAGAATGGCCAAGTCAAAGTCCAGACCTGAATCCAATCGAGAATCTGTGGAAAGAACTGAAAACTGCTGTTCACAAAAGCTCTCCATCCAACCTCACTGAGCTCGAGCTGTTTTGCAAGGAGGAATGGGCAAAATTTTCAGTCTCTCGATGTGCAAAACTGATAGAGACATACCCCAAGCGACTTACAGCTGTAATCGCAGCAAAAGGTGGCACTACAAAGTATTAACTTAAGGGGGCTGAATAATTTTGCACGCCCAGTTTTTCAGTTTTTTATTTGTTAAAAAAGTTTGAAATATCCAATAAATTTCATTCCACTTCATGATTGTGTCCCACTTGTTGTTGATTCTTCACAAAAAATTACAGTTTTATATTTTATGTTTAAGGCCTGAAATGTGGCAAAAGGTCGCAAAGTTCAAGGGGGCCGAATACTTTCGCAAGGCACTGTATATGATCATTGCAATCAGTGACACTGTGACAGGGAGCTGGGGGGGGGGGGGGTGATCTGAAGGGGTTAATGTGCCTATGTGTACTGGTGTCAGTGTAGTGTTGGTGCGTCTTACTATGTGATGTCTTCTCTCCTCTCGCCGGATCGAAAATACATTACATTACATTTACATTACACAGGCAGAGGGCGGGCAGCGGGGGTGGAAGCAGATTCGCTGGGAGCGATCGTGAGGGGGCGGACAAAAACGAACAGCCGCCCCCTCATCTCGGATCGCTCCCAGACACTTACAGACTGCCGTATGTAGCGGAGGGGGTCCCAATCGGACCCCCGACCCGCTGGAAGGCAGGGACGAACCAGTACGCCCATCTGCCTGTACGTGCCATTCTGTGGACATACATATACATGCGGTGGGCGTTAAGTGGTTAAATATTGATAGTACTCCTGCACATACAGTACATACATACAGTTACGATACAATTTTAATATAGGAGGAATCAGAAGGCCCTGCTCGTTAGAGCTTACAATCTAAGAGGAAGGGGCAATTGATACAAAAATAATTAGCTGTGGGGGATGAGTTGATGGAGAAAATAAAAGTACAGTTGTTAGGTAGGGGCAGAAGAGGTTTCTCTGAATACAAGGGTAAATGCGTTTAATGCATTGCTTCGCACATGTGCGCACCTCTCCCGTAACCATTGTTTTACAGACACGGCAGATTATGGTTCCTGGTACCTAGCCCCTTTGAGCAGGCGGAGGGGAATCATATAATCACAATGTATACATAACTGTTATGAATGACCTGTAATCAATCCCCTGTTGAAGTGATGTGGTTATTGATGATACATGTAGGGCAGAGCCAGTTGACGTAATCCTTTGAATACGTATGCACAGCGCTGAGGGGAACTCCGCTGTTAGTGTGTGGATAATATGTAAGCAGATGAAAACGGTGCAGAGCAATAAATAGAGTCTATAAACTGAATGAATATAAAACAGAAATGGAAAACCCTGTGGTTTGCAGGAAATCTTCTGGCGATAAGATTGTAACTCAGCGTGACATGTCCTTCACCATTAGAAGAAATATATTCTTACCAGATCAGGTGGACCATTGGGTAGAAAATTTGTCAAAAAGTTGCTTTGAATCCATTCGACGCATGCGTGGGCAGATATGTCTGCTGGTTAGCGTACTAACCAGCAGACATGTCGGACGAACGGGCATGCTTTAAAATCTGTCTGCTGGAAAAACCTGTCTGTCCGCCCGTACACACGATAGAATTTGTCTGCTGAAACGGTCCGTCGGACTGTTTCCAGCAGATAGATTCGATCGTGTGTACGCGGCCTAAGTGTAAACGCATAGGGCCAGATTCAGGTAGATGGGCGAATCTTTATTCTGGCGTAACGTTGCTCATTTACGTTACTCCGCCGAAACTTTAGGAGAAAGTACTGTATTCACAAAGCACTTGCTCCTAAAGTTGCGGCGGCGTAGCGAAAATGGGCCGGTGGAATTCAAATTGGGCGGGTAGGGGGCGTGTAGTATTTAAACTAGGCACGATCACGTGGCGAACGCACTGCGCATGCGCCGGCCGTCAATGTATCCCAGTGCGCATGCTCCACATTAGGACGATGTTTTCTACGTGAACGTCAATAACGTCTATGCCCATTCACGGACGAGTTGCGCAAACGACGTGAAACTTTTTCAATTCGACGCGGTCACGACGGCCATACTTAACATGGAACAGGATACGCCACCTAGGGGGCATGTTTTTCTTTACGCCGCGTATCTCTTACGGAAACGTCGTAAAGTCACTGTGTCGGGCCCGCGTATGATCGTGAATTGGCGTATCTCACTGATTTACATATTCTCGGCGTAAATCAGCGGGAACGCCCCATTTTAAAATTGTATCTGAACTCAATCCCGGCGTATCTTGTTTTCTGAATACAGAAAACAGATACGACGGCGTAGGTTAGAAGTTACGTGGCTTATCTACAGATAAGCCGCGTAACTTCTACCTGAATCTGGCCCATAATGTATTCCATCAAATATAAAAAATCCAACAAACAGGCACAGCGGCCAAATAAACAGCAAAAATAGTAAAAAAGGTGTATAAGTGGTATGTGAACCGTACTCAATATACAGATACATCGGTATATAAACCGCAAGCATCGTACAGATAAAATGCGGGTGAATAAGCTCCTCCCCCGTATGCACGTTATGTTCGAAAAGGACTTTGTCACCCCACGGGGTGTTCCATTTCTGTTTTATATCATTCAGTTTATGGACTCTATATATTGCGCTGCACCGTTTTTATCTTCTTACATTTATTTTAGTATTTTTGTGTGATCAATCTTTTGGTGATCAGCTTGCATTAGTTTATTCATTTATTTATGTATGTGCGCTGATTGTTTTATTTATCATGTGTGGATAATATGCCAGTCGACCTTTGCCCATCGCAGGCAAATTTCATGGAACAGCTCTGGGTGTAGGGACCATTCCCCCGGGCAGATCTGCTGGCGGGTGAGATAATCTGCCTTCCAGTTCTCTAACAAGCCTCTTGGCAGCAAATGGCTCCTGGCCCCAAAAACAAAAAAGAGGTTTACTGGTGGAGAGGGGGGTTCAAGCAAATATGTTGCTCTTGTCTAAATTAGTAAATCAGAAAATAACTTTGGTTTTATTTATTTTTTATGTAGAACTTAGTTTTACAAACAAACGTGACGAAGGATTCCCAAAGCACCATGAGTTAACTTAAAAACATCACAGCAGATGTTGATTGCTTTTAGGACCTGATGTTATATTAAAACCTTGGACTAAGCTTAGCTTAGATAGGAGATGATTCGCTGCTGAGATGACTCATTTAGTTTTGTGAATATCAGACCTCTTTCAGCATTGCCAAGAGAGATACTGCAGACTGCACCTTTTGGCTGAATAAAATATTACATATTATCAAAATGAGATATTTCATATTTGCCTTACTAAAAAAAATATATATATATATATAAAAGGAAATATGTAAAAAACAATAAACCTCATACCCTGCCTAAGGAAACTGTGAGATTGTTGTGAAACATGAGTCATGTGTACATTACAGAGGTTCTTGTTACCAAACTCCTGACTGTATCAAGTGATGTATCCAGCGCTCTGAAAAATAAACAGTCCATCCAATGGTTCTAATGTCAGGTGGATGGCTGCCATGTGTATTTCCACTTCAAGTGACGTCTGCTTTTTCTACAATGTGGCCATAATTTTGATGCAGTATTGTGGTGCCAAAAGACATACTGTGAGTATTTTATATATCACAAGCTTACAGTACTGGAACACAGTTTAATAAGATTTGGCAGGTCACTGGTCGGTTTTATCAGTTGTTGAGTGTCAGTTGTCAGCTGGCAACAACCTGGACACCTCCACCCATTCTGGGCCAAATTATCACCCCTAGTTCCAAAGTCAAAAGTCTCGGGGTCATTTTTGACACCTTCATGACAATGGACGCACAAATAGGGTCAGTAGTCAGCGGATCTCACCATCTGCTGCGCCTACTACGCAGACTTATTCCATTTATTCCCAAAGAAGACGTAGCAGTCGTGGTGGGAACAATTGTGAACTCCAGACTGGACTATGCAAATGCCCTTTACCTCGGACTCCCAAAGTACCAAATCTCTCGTCTGCAAGTCGTTCAGAATACGGCCGCCAGGCTAGTGACTGGGAAAAAAACATGGGAATCAATCTCACCTTCGTTGAGAACCCTTCACTGGCTGCCAGTAAAGGACAGAATTGCTTTTAAAGCACTCTGTCTGACTCATAAGTGCATCCATGGGAAGGCTCCGCAATATCTATGCGAAAAGAGAGAAGCCCACAATCCCAATCGCATTCTGCGATCCACCGACCAAAACCTGGTCAAGATACCCAAAGCCAGATACAAGTCCAAAGGAGAAAGAAGGTTTGCTTTCCAGGGTCCCAGACTATGGAATGCTTTACCAACCAGCATTCGGTTGGAGGAAAACCACCTGACCTTCAGAAGGCGGATTAAAACTCTGCTCTTTTGATGCCAAGAGAGACAGGAACAACCAGCGCCCAGAGGCGATTCAGTTCGCATGTGCCGCGCTATATAAGTTTTTCATTCATTCATTCATTCATGAAGTGAACAGAATTCAAAGCATACCATTTGGCAGATCCTTTTAAAGTGAGTTACCAAGCTGTTTGAAAGGAAGGGAAAAGGGAATGGGAATAAATTGCGCTTAGTAAAGAATGTATGTTAGTAAAACAATTAAAATATGGTCCTGAGAAGGACGTCCTGCTGCTAAACACTACAACTTAGATATAAAGTGTAAAGAAAAATGTGCAAAAACAGTGTAGCGCTGGACAGCATATACCACATAAGTATCTAAAGTAACAGGTGTAAACAGTGATAATCTGTAAATAATAACAATCAATATGTGAATACACAAAAGCTATGAATGCATAGGTTGTTATAACACTGTACCAATCAATATGGCACTGAGCATAAAGTACTTATAAATATCAACAGATAAATAAACAGTGTAAAAATAAAGTGACCAATTTAGCATATGAGGTGCAAAACAAATAGAGTCCACAGAAAAAAGCTGGGAGTTATTAGCCCCTTCCAATGCAGGTGATGAAAAGATGCAAACAATGAAAGTCCAATTAGGAGATCCACAGGTGAGAAAGGAGGGAGATTTCAGACATCAGTGGCCCAACACCAGTAGAAATAAAGGCTTACCAGAAAGCCTGTGACTATCCCTTTCAGGAGTAGTCTAAACAGGGATAGCAGGAAATTCTGATCCTTTGGGGTGTCAGGAACGAATCAGGGTCTCTCCACAGATTAGATGGTAGAATCCACAGCTCCTCATGGGGTTAACCACTGCTTCCAAATGGAACTTGCATAGATGTATGTGAGCATGTGTTTATCAAACACCATGTGGGGAAAAAGAAAGGGACAATCCCATAGTGTAGGCGTAAAAAATGAGAGGGTTTATTTAAAAATAAAAAAATTTGAAACAACTTAAAATACTCTCATTCATAGAGAGTAATACAAAAGTCCTTGCAAGGATAAAAAGCTCCGTATGAATATCAGACCGCCTAAGGCCGTTAGCGCATTCGCAATGCGAGTGGGCAGACACACTCGCATTGCGAATGCGCTAACAGGTCAAGTTTTCAGGATTTCCCTCAGATGAAATGGCTGTGGTGATTACTAAGGCAGTAAACCTGATCAAATCACCTGTGCAAAATAATGGAAAGCCTGAAAACATGACCTGTTGGTGTGCCTTGAGGACTGGAGTTGAAAAACACTGCCTTAGACAGTTCTACCCTCTTGTGCAGTAAGTCAGCTGAGGCCCCACACAAAGAAGAACACTGGTTAGTGTTCTTAGAGCTTTGTCCAGAACTGTCCACTACTTTACTAAATTACATTGCTCTGTTCTGCAACCAGTTTGCTGCTTCTGTGGAGAAGTCTTTGTCTGCCTTCTGCAAGGACGTCAGAAAAGGAAATTAGTGTCCTTGGTGTGAATAGTTGAATTTGGAGTATACTCCTTACCGTATCCGAATTCTCCAATAAAAGAACAAAACCAAGACCCCTAGACTGGGAAAGAAGTGGGGGAAGACCTGAGCAAATATAACAGCAGCTCCTGCAGGGGTAGTGCTACAAGTGCATGCAAGAGTAAGAAGTACTTTATATGCAGCAGACAGCAAGTTATAGAGGGCACACGGGCCTGGGGCATTATGTTCAAAATATACCTTTATTTCATAAAAAGTTGCTATATTCACATGCTGTCAGATACATCAGGTCTGGTTTCCGCCTTGCACAGATGAAAATGAGGTCTGGTTTCCATCTTGTGGTATAAAGGTAATGGTTCAGCACGTCGCTTATGCCCCAGGAAGACGTTAGGTATGATGAAACATGTAGGGCGGTGCTACAACGTGCTGAGGCCATTACGCCCCACGTGACCCTGGTACACGGGCATTCGTATTTTGTTTGTTTTAAGCTTGCCGGCTAATTTTTAATGTATTTTGCGGTTGTGTCCGCTTGTCAACCTTTTAAAATCAATAAAGGCGTTTTTATACTTACTTTACTACATCATTGGAGTTTCCTGTCTCTTTATACTCACGGTCTTTTGGCAATACCCCCACATTGGAATTCCAGCTACTTTTCTCCACCGAACACCACGAAAGTTTAAATACAGCACGGAGAGTCTGGTGACATTAGAGATCTATTTGTCCCTGCGCATAAGACCTTGCTATTTAGGAGGTCCACCTTATCTGGTAAGGGAACTCACTTTCAGAGTGGCACCAAGCTTTATTTCTGGACTATCCTACATCTCCTCTTCTCCCTCTCTTCTTCCCTGGTGAAGGTGGATGAACCTTGGACCCTCGTCTTTTCATTGGACTTTAGTTTCCTCCCATCAGTGTTTTATTTTTTTACTACATTTTTTCACTGTGTCACTTCTGCTAAGAATATCACTAGCGCAACTTATTTGTTTATAATTTTAGTTCACCATAGAGATATTTGATGGTTTTTGTTGCAGCTGTTGTTTTCTTTGTATTTTAGTGTGGTATTAACCCCCTTATATTTATATCTGTACTGAAGAACCTATGGTCTGGGTAATCACGAAAAGAGGAGAGATTTGAACGAGTATGAATTAACAACTTCCTCAGGATGCTCCATTTGACAGCTATTTTTGGGAAGCAAGATTCAGTCTTGTTGGCTCTGAGCAAGAGGCAAGTCCTTGAAACACATTAGCCTGTTGGATTTCCAATTGTCCTCACGTTATATTATGTGTCGTAGACTGGAAGTTGCTGTTCTTATATGACAAGCTTTAATGTATCTGTCAGCATGTTAATATAATACTTACCTACTTTTTATGAAATAAAGGTATATGTTGAGAATAAATGTACCAACACTCTCCAGGATCTCCGGGTACCATATCTTTGATTTTCTCCTCCCTTAAGACAAAGAGGTTGGAGTTCCGCTTAAGTTATGTCCACAACTGAGAGCGAGACTTATTACACATCGATATGGCAGACTGGAGCAAAGCCTGGTCTAATATTGTGAAATGCTCCTTTAACACAGCTACCCTAGAGGCCGCCTATAAGGTACTACTCCTTTGGTACTGGGTTCCATCCCGTATGGCCAAATCAAACCCATCCTGCAGCGATAGATGCTTCAGGGGCTGTGGTCAGCGTGGAGATGAACTTCATATCTGGTGGTCCGCCTAGTGCGATTTTGGTCGACGGTATTCGGTCTTCTGTCCACTCTCTTCCATACATCACCCCGCAAAGATGCCAAATTGGCTTTCTCCACTGCCCTATTCCGGGTCTCTTTTCTTATCAGCAAAAGCTGGCGACCTACTTGTCTATCGCTGCAAAGCATACAATAGCTAGGGCCTGGAAGAAACCATCTGTCTCGTTTGCGGAGGTGAAGAGCACCCTAACGACTCTCAGGCTCTGTACACACGAGATGACATGTCCGATGAAAACGGTCCAAGGACTGGAAGTCCCCTTTAGTAGGGTTTCCTCGGATGACACAGTGGTTAGACCTGCATAGCATGTATGTTCAGGTCTATGCACAGCAAAAGGTAAATCAGTTACCAATCTCCTGCTGGTATCAGCGCTGGTTCTTGAACGTGTATGGTAATACACATGTCCTGGGACCCAGTTTGAGGACTGTGCATAGACCTGAACATACATGCTATGCAGGTCTAACCACTGTATCATCCGAGTAACCCTACTAAAGAGGACTTCCATAGTCCTGGGATCCCTATTTTCCCTACCTTTTTATGCCCATTGGGGCACATAGGTCTACCCCAAGAATTCTCTTGGCCCAGCTGCAAGGTACCTACCTATTGCCTGCCTTGGATTATTGGGTCAGTGGACGATGTGCCGTTAGACTGTCTCCTGACGAAGCAAACCACTCGCGAAACTAGTAGAGACTAGAGACCGCCTGTCTCATGACTCCAATTTCTTCACTGAGATCCCCCCCTTTCCAATAGAAGGGATTGCACGACCGGTGTTTAGATTGTGGTTAAAAGTGTTTGTATCGTTCTTAAATGTTATGTATTTTTTACTTTGTTTGATGTTTTTATGTGAATAAATCTTTTTATAATCTACCCTATGTGAATTACTCTGGTTGTTATCAACCAATTCATACAGTACCGGTATAGTCCTCCCCGCCAACTTTTTTTGTTGGAGCCTCAGGGTTTGTGGGGAATCCCTGAGTCCCCTAAATGTATATTCCACATGTTTGCAAATACTCTGAAATTTGACTAGCAATATTAAAGATTTACATAAACAGGAATGAGATAAGAAAACTTATATATTGAGTCCAATCATGAAGCAGATTTGTGACCCAATTCCCAGCTTTACTGTCAAATTGAAGGGAATGAGCAATGTAATCAAAACAGTGCAGTAGGATGGTATACAATTCCATTGATTGGTCTGAAGTGGAACCACAGATGGCAGTAAATGCCTTTGGTTTGCACCATCATCTAGTATCGCCAATTATCTTGTCTAGTTTTCCTGCCCTTGACCCTGAGAGAAGACTTGTCCATTCATAAAGAAAAACAATTGTATGACTCTGTATGATCTACTGTGTAACCAAAGATATTATACAATGCTCTTGGCTCACTCCACCAGTTATGATCATTAAATTAAGGATACTTTTTTATGTCCTTGATCTATGTCCTTGATCTCGAAAGAAGACCTGTCTATCCAAGCAGAAGAGTATTTTTTATGACAAAGAAATAAATGTTTTAAGAGTCCGAAGCATTACTTTAATGTAGTAATACACTGTGGGCCAGATTCTCAGCGGCGCTACGCCTGCGTAAATGGATTTGTGCGGCGTAATTGTAAATGTGCGCCTGCGTATCGATGCGCGGTAAACACAGAACCACATACGCGAGAAAATCTTTTTCGTCTGAGCGGCGAAAATGCTTTAAGCTAGCGCGGCATAGTTACGCATCATAAATATTCAGTTCCCATTGAATTAGTAAATATGCAAATGAGAGAGATGCGCGGATTCCCGAAACTACGCGCGTTCGGCGTTGGCTTCTCGTGGTGCGCGTAACACGAAAGCCTTGAGTAAACATACCCCTCATAAAAGCACGGGTAACTTTGCTCAAGACCGTGTGCAAGTCAGCTGGAGAGCAACTACAGCAGCACCATAACGGACGAGCTGAGCAATCACACTTACTGGACAACACATTCGTATGCCAACATGCCAGGGGCAGCCATGGTCTTATCACTACTAATGTATGCAGAGGAAGAGGAGCATAGAATGAGGAGGAGGAGGGCACGTGAGAGGATCTTCCGAGCGCGCATGAGCCTCTTTGGCATGGGGGATGAGGAGGTGTATCGCATCTTCAGATTCAGCCCTGCTGCCATCCTGGAACTAACCACAGCCCTGCAGGATGACATCACCAGCCAGACATACCGCTCACATGCACTGCAGCCACTGGTGAAGGTCCTGGCAACACTCCATTTCCTGGCCAGTGGATCATTCCAGCGTACAAGTGGAGTGGTGGCTGGGATGTCACAAACCAGCATAAGCAGATGTCTGCACCAGGTTGTCCCCGCAATCCTCAGATGCATGTCCCACCACATCATCAGACCCACCACTGAGCAACTGCGGCAGAAGGCAATGACAGATTTTTACAGAATTGACGGATTCCCACGCACCATCGGGGCCATTGATTGCACACATGGGGCACTCCAGCCCCCCAGTGCCACAGAGCACATATACCGCAATCGGAAGCATTGGCACTCCATCAACGTACAGGTGATAGCCGATGCCAAATACCTCATATGGCACGTCCGTGCCAAAGACCCCGGATCCAGCCATGACAGCTACATATACCGTCAAAGCAACATCCCAGAAGATTTTGAGCAGGACATGTATGGGGACAGCTGGCTGGTTGGTGAGTGACATGGGTGGCAGGCATGACTGCCCCCCCCCATGATGCTGACATCACAAGGGGCACATGCATGACTAACATCCTCCTGTCTTTTCCCTTAGAGGTGACTCTACATATGTACTGGGACCCCATCTCATGACTCCTTTCCGGAACCCCCAAACCAGAGGAGAGAAAAGATACAATGAAGCACACATCAAAACCCGTGCAGTGGTGGAGCGCACATTTGGCCTCCTGAAGTCCCGTTTCCGATGCCTGGATAAGTCTGGGGGGGCCCTATTGTATTCCCCCAACTTTGTGGGTCAGATCATCGGTGCATGTTGCATTCTGCACAACTTTGCCATGAGAAAGGGCCTGCAGATTGCCCTACGTGATGACCTGACCCCCCAACTACACAGCCCCCCCCTGCCAGAGGAGACCTCGTCAGCTGATGGAAGAGCAGTCAGGAGGGTCCTCGTGTTACGAATCTTTGACCGTTAAACACACACATACAGCATGGCACACAGACAATGCACGCGTGTACACCACTGTGGTCCCTAGCACACACACCCCACATCCACATCACATTGGATTAGCCCAAGTCCAGCATGTAGGACTTGGGAGCAGCAACGCCACGTCAAGGCCCCAATGATGTTGCTGTCCATTCATACACCATTCACACAGCCGTGGGGATAACTTCTCCCCAACGGCCGAGGGTGACACCCCTTACTGGCAGGAGTGCCAACCCCCTCACATTCACACACCATTCACACTGCACATTGTGCAGTATCAAATAAAAATAAAAAGCTCTTACCCAGAGCATAATATAAAGAAAAATAAAAAGCTCTTACCCAGAGCATAATATAAAGAAAAATAAAAAGCTCTTACCCAGAGCATAATATAAAGAAAAATAAAAAGCTCTTACCCAGAGCAAAATAATAAGAAATAAAAAAATTAATGGGCCTGGCGGGGGCTCCGCCTGGTGCCACGGCTCCTGCCCCTCACTTGCCTGGGGGCGGTGGGGTAGCAGGTGGAGGAGGAGCATCCCCACGTCCCTCCCTGGCTGCCTGCATGCCCTCCAGGGCAACCGCTATGCGTGTCTGCACAGCAGTCTGCTCCTCGACTGCAAGGCGCAGGGCATGAACCTCCCCTACAAGGTCGGAGGTGGTCGCTTGCAGCTCCCCCAGGCTGGTCAGCGTTGCTGCGCTGTTGCCAGCAAGGTCTTGGATGGCATCTGTAAGGTGTCCCGAGGAGGCCAGGCTGTCGGCCAGGCGCCTCATCTCCTCCACGACCTCTGACAGGTGCCGATTTTGCTGGTCCTGCTGTCTGGCCAGCTGTTCCGGCAGGACCTTATGAACACCCCTGGTCTTGCACGTCGCCTTCTGGGGAGTGGCAGGGGACCGGGAATAAGGGGAGGATGTTGAGGGGCCGGAGATGAGGGGGGGAAACAGAGGGACTGGAGAGGTTGGGGGGGGGACACTGAGGGGTTCGATAAAGATGGGGGGATAGTCTGGGCTGGTCCGGGCAACCCATCATCCTCCTCCAAAACAACGTACAGGTCCTGGTCCTGGACTACGAGATCCTCCTCAACCACCTCCTCCGTTGAGGTGTGCCCACTTCCCTCCAAGTCCTGTTCCAGGGGGGCAGCCAGAGGGACTGGATGCTCGGGGCTGGATCCTGCCGGGCCCTGGCAGCAACAGATGGCCCCGCTACCTCCTGCACATCTGTGGATGACACAAAAGATGCCCATGTTGGTGGACCCACACACTTGGCACATGTTCCCTTCCACCCCCACACATGCTACACAACAGAATATAAAACACACTTACCTGTCCTCAGGGCTGGCTTTTCGGACTCATAGCCCCCAACTCCCTTAACCTGCTCCGTCTGCAGGCAGCGGGCAACCACCTTCTCCTCCTCAGTCAGGCGGACGGTGCAGGGTGGGCCCCCTCCAGTGCCCCTGGCATGCCGAGCTATGGCAGCTAGCTTGCCCTTCACGAGACGCCGCAGGTCATTCATTTTCTTTTGAATGTCCTGCGGTGTCCGGACCTCATGAGAAAGGGCATTGACTTGGCACGCCACCTTCATTAGGATCTGATCCCTCCGGGACTTGCTGGTCCGGGCACTGTCAGCACCATGGAGCCGCGAATCATACTTCTCCATTGCCCTCACAACAATGGCCCTCTCCTCTGGGGAGAAATTTTTCTTCCTCCTCTCCTTAACAACACTTGTCATTTTTGTCCTGCACAAACTTTGGCCGTCACAATCCAGAAAATGGGAGACGTTTGCGCTGCACGGGCGCATGTGTGGCCGCATTATATACCCTGCGCCGGCGAATCGTAGGGAGGCTTTGCGCATGCGCAGAAGGCATCCACGTCACAGCGCAGGTCAACCACGTCACGGCGCGGGTCATCTACGTCACGGCGCATGCTCCGTTCGTCCCGGCCTGCATTTGCATGGGGTCACGCTTCATTACAATGCAACACGCCCACTTCCCTCCTACTTTGTTGTTGCGCCGGATTACGCCGATGATTTTACGCGACGCAGGCGCATCTTGGAGCGCATTTACTTAGGGAATACGGTACTTGCCACTCCGTGTTACGTCGGCATAGTGCATCTGAGATGCGCAACGCCTGCATAATTAGGCGCGCATCTACGAGAATCTGGCCCTGTGGGGTTAATACACAAAAACTGGAGAGTGCAAAATTTGGTGCAGATATGCATAGTAGCCAATCATCTTCCAACTTCAGCTTGTTCAATTAAGCTTTGACAAATAAACCTGGAAGCTGATTGGTTTCTATGCAGAACTGCACTAGATTTTGCATCAGTTCTGGTAAATCAACCTGTGTGTGACATCAATACACAAATATACAGATACAGATACAGATTTACACATTGTTTTGTTGCGATCCTCTACTCCAATTTAGCTCCCACTTAGACTGCGACAATATAAAATGAGCAGACAATAATGTTAACACCACTCAAGGAGAATTGTTTCAATTGCTCTTTTAGAATACCAATCAGGTTTTCTCCGGTTGTGCTACAAACATTAATTAAAGAGAAAAGCCTCTCCTGCAATATTCGGTCTTGGACATATCGCAGAATTATGCTGCATTGTTCTTTCCCTGCAACATCCTGTGAATGTGCATTTCCACAATGAATTTAACAGCTTTATAACATCCGGACTTGTTGTTTCGCCACATTGCTTATGATGGAGATCAAGTGATTAACTGAAGTTTAGCTTTAATCGATTCCTCTGTTACTAAACAGCAAGGTCAGATAGTTGCCTCCTACTGTCCGACAACACTTCTAGAAAGGAGACGTATTTGTGACATCTGCTGTCTGGCACCAGGCCCTATCTGGAGACCAGTGCTGCCATTAGAAGATCACAAAGCTTGCAGCACTGTGTGATCTATCTATGGCTGCTTCCAAGCACAGCCTTGGCCGATAGATCACACAGCCCCACTGCACTTTTATGAATGGTCATTGCTGTTGGGCTGTGTCAAAAAAATGGCATTGGCCCTGAAAGCACAGATTTTTTTTAATATTTATAATAGTAAAAGAACTGTCAGCTTAGAGAGGGGCAGGAACTCAGTGGGGTGAGGTACAGACAGAATTGCCATAAATAAATAGTAGCTTTTACTTCGCACCACAACCAGCCGCTGATTGGACAGGGACAAAGTGGTATGTGTATTTGGTTCTCTAACATATTAAATAAAAAATAAAAATAAAAAAAAGTTTGTAAGCTGGGAGACCAGATAGTTTAGAGTCAGGGTTCACACTACTCAATTTTTTTATTATTTAGTCATTCACATAATAACATTACTTTAGGCTTTCTGGTTCACTTACTGAAGAAGATGACATGCATCTTTCTTTCTGGAGACCAAGCCCACACAGCCAGTTCAGCAGTGCGTCTCCTGCATCTACAAGGTAAGGTTTTTATGTGATTGGCAGAGAGGGTTTTGATGGGAGGAGGAGGTCAAAAATTACAGCCCCTATTAGGTACTTTTTATGTCACGTACGCTAGGAGCCCCTGGTGCTTCAGCAAGTCAATACTCTCCCCGGGCAGAAAGGTCTGCCAAATCTATTGTGTATCCCAATAAATAAAGCATATAGCCACATAAATGCTTAGAACATCACCAATTATCATCACTTAACCAGTTGCAGTCTCTGGGTGTACTAGACACGCCCACAAAACGTCATCATTGTATGCAGGGCGTGTACAGTACATTCAGTTCTTCTTCCTTACTGCCGAAATCCCCCATCACAGTACACGGCAATTCAGCTCTGATGAATCATAGCTACATTGCCGAGTACACAGAGAAGGTTTCAGGGGCAGGAACTGTAAAAAAACCAAAAAAAAACCAACAGTCAATGTTAAATACTACTAGACTGCTTTTTGCTGAGGTTCCTGCTAGTATGTATAGCAGGATGATAGAAAGACATAGGCACAAGCTCAGACGAAATCTGAGATTATATCGTACCACCCTTGCACCAGGTTTCGCTCTCTCTCTTTAATAGGCTGACTCAGGTGTTCATCCTGCACTGGGTATCAAATTTCTACACCCCAATCAATGTGAGAGATAACCCCTGCTGAGCTAGGTGAGGTCACTCATTCAGGTCCCTTATCCATCTACTGTGGGGAACTTGAAGAGATATGGGGTTGAGGTTGAAGATACCTTAAATGGTTTAATTCAAACTAGCCTTTCAGTGGAGCCCCTCACAAGAATTTTAGGCTACGCCAATTTCCCCTCTATGGATCATAATATGGTACTTACTAATTCTAGAGTTTATTTTATAGCTTGTAGGTTCATCGCATTCAAATCCACCAACTCTCTCTGACTGGATAATGGATCTTAATAAATAGATCCTCTACCGAAAAAAAAGATATAGGGCCAGATTCAGGTAGACGCGCGCATATTTTATCCGGCATAGCACAGTGCATATACGTTACGCTGACGCGAACTAGTGAGTCAAGTCCAGTATTCACCAAGCGCATGTTCGTTACTTTGCGGCGGAGTAACGAAAAAGCGCTGGCGCAACCCGACGCAAGTGGAAGTGGGTGTGATCATATGTAAATGATGGGCGGAGCCCAGCGCAGTGACTTACGTTCATCGCATCATCCACGGAGCATGCGCAGTGAGGGAGGGCTCCACTCGCTCCCCTGTGCGCATGCTCACAACTTCCGTCGGCACCACTTCATGGGAAACGCCAGCGCAATGTGTTCCGTTGCGCGTATAAAAGCGGCCACAGATGCGCCTTTCCGGCGCAAAAGTATATCCGGTTCCCCCCACCCCAGGGAAGTAACTTTTGCTGTATGATGGCTGCTCCCGTTCCCCCCAAAGAGAGGACAAACCTCAATGTTAATGCCCAGGAGCTGACCGTAGTGGTCTCCGCTATGGAGACCTACAACGACTTCCTCCACGGCAGGAAAAGTCGGAAGACCAGCCGGGATAGGAAGCAGGGCATCCTGGAGAGCATTGCAGGCAGGGTCAGTGCTTTGGGCTACTCCACCCGGACTGCTGCCGATATCGGCAAGAAAATAAACGACTTGAGGCGCAAAGTCCGTGGCAAGGTGGCCACCATCAGGAGGCATGAGAGGGGCACGGGTGGTGGACCCCCATGTGCGGTCAGCCTGACCACGGAGGAGGAGGTGGTCGCCCGCTGCCTGGAAAGGGAGCAGTTGGAGGGGGTACCGGGATATGATTCTGTGGAGGAAGGCTCCAGGACAGGTAAGTGTTTTTTATCCCCTATTTGGTGTGCTGCATGTGGGGGGGGAGGGTACATGTGCCAAGTGTGTGGGACCACCAACATGTGTCTGCTTTGTGTCATCCACAGATGACGGAGCTGGGCCATCATCTGCAGGCGGCCAGTCCACCCCAACCCCCCAACGGCATCCTGAGCCCGACCCCCTGGGTGGTGAACACCATGAGATGGAGGAGAGTGCCCACACCTCCCCTGCTGAGGTGGTTGAGGAGGAGCCTGGATTTACAGATCAGGACTTTGTTTTAATTTTGGAGGAGTCCTCCCCTTCTGCAGGGCCCTCTGTAATCCCCTCCCCCATTCTAGGAAGCCCCTCAAGGGCGACTCCACCCCCCCCGGGGACAACCATCTCCTGGCCCCAGGAAGGCGACCCGGAAGACCAGGGGGGTGTCTGACGTGGTCCATGACCAAATGGCCCGGGACCAGGCCAGGCAGACCCAGCAGATGGAGATTGCTGGGCATCTAGACCGAGTGGCTGACAGCCTGGGCTCCGTGTCCCAGCTGACCAACGCTGTGCAGGATGTCAGCTGCAACTGCGCTGCAGTGGTGACCAGCCTGGGGGAGGTGCAGGCTGATGTTCGGCACCTCACTGCAGCCGTCCAGGCCAACACTGCTGCCACCCGGAAACAGGGGAGGCAGAGGCAGCGTGACCAGCGGCATAATGTCACCCGCCAGCTGAGGATGCATGCCCAGGCCAACCACTATCTGAGCCGGATTGGCGTGGCCTTGGAGGGCATGCAGCCAACACCTGCCAGGAGTGGCCCACCCGGGGATCAGCCACCTCCAGATGCCCCCCCACCCCCACCCACTCCCTCCAGGCAGCTGAGGAGCCAGAGAGGGCCCACAAGAAAGAGCCCCCGTCAGCCCAGATGAGGGCATTTTTTTTTTTGGGCTCAGGTTATGAGTATTTATTCTTTATTTGAACTTTGCTCAGGTTATGAGTTTTTTATTTTATTTGAACTTTGCTCAGGTTATGAGTTTTTTTTTTTTTTTTAACTGCACACGGTCAGGAGTGCAGGGTACAGTGTGAATGGTGTGTGAATGTGAGGGGGTGGCACTCCTGCCAGTAAGGGGTGTCACCCTCGGCCGTTGGGGAGAAGTTATCCCCACGGCTGTGTGAATGACGTATGAATGGACAGCGACATCATTGGGGCCTTGACGCCGGCGTTGCTGCTCCCAAGTCCTGCATGTTGGACTTGGGCTAATCCAATGTGATGTGGATGTGGTGTGTGTGATCTAGGGACATTAGTGGTGTGCATGCATGCATTGTCCGTGTGATCAATGTTTTTGTTTAGTGTCCAAAGATGCCTACGGCGAGGACCCTCCTGACTGCTCTTCCATCAGCTGACTGGGGCTCCTCTGGCAGGGGGGGGGCTGTCTGGTTGGGGGGTCAGGTCATCACGTATGTCAATCTGCAGGCCTTTTCTCATGGCAAAGTTGTGCAGAATGCAACATGCACCGATGATCTGACACATGAATGAATGAATGAATGAAGAACTTGTATAGCGCAGCACATGCGAAATAAATCGCCTCTGGGCGCTTGTTGTTCCTATCTCCTTTGAGATCAAAAGAGATGAGTCTTAATCTTTCTCCTGAAGACCAAGTAGTTCTCCTCCAGTCGAATGCTGACAGGTAAGGCGTTCCATAGTCTGGGACCTTGGACAGCGAATCTCCTGTCTCCTTTGGACTTGTATCTGGCTTTCGGTATCTGAAGCCGATTTTGATTGTTGGATCGTAGAATACGATTGGGATTGTACATTTTTAATTTTTCGCATAGATAATGGGGAGCATTCCCATGGATACATCTATGCGTTAGACAGAGTGCTTTAAAGGTGATTCTGTCTTTGACTGGTAGCCAGTGAAGGGATCTCAACGAGGGTGAGATTGATTCCCAGGGTTTTTTCCCAGTCACAAGTCTGGCGGCCGTATTTTGAACGGCTTGAAGACGAGCGATTTGGTACTTGGGAAGTCCGAGGTAAAGGGCATTTGCATAGTCCAATCTGGAGTTTACAATCGCTCCCACCACGACCGCTATGTCTTTCTTGGGAATAAAAGGCGTGAGTCTGCGTAGTAGGCGCAGCAGATAGTGAGATCCGCTGACTACTGCCCCTATTTGTGCGTTCATTGTCATGTCGGAGTCAAAGATGACCCCAAGACTTTTGACTTTGGCGCTAGGGGTGATGACTTTGCCCAGAATGGGCGGGGGGATCCAGGTTGTTATCGATTGATTGCTATGCTTGGCGTGAAACAGAAGAAGTTCTGTTTTCGCTCCGTTGAGTTTGAGATAACTCTTTGTCATCCAGTCCTCAATCAAAGAGAGGCATGTCTCTAGATTGAGGTGGTGATCCATTTTATTGCAAATGCGGAAGTACAGTTGCGTGTCGTCTGCGTAAGAGTGATATAGCAGTTTTTGGCTGCTGATGATTTCAAAAAGAGGACGCAGATAGATGTTAAATAACATCGGCGACAGGGGAGATCCCTGAGGGACCCCGCACGATAATGTGCGTTGTTCAAAAGTGAATGGTCCTAGCTTAACTTTTTGCGATCGGTTTTCCACAAAAGAGGAGAACCAGGATAGATCGCTTTCTGCGACTTTGGCTATTTTAGCCAGCCGAGTCAATAATAGCTTGTGATCAACTGTATCAAAGGCTGCGCTTAGGTCCAGCAGAACCAGAAGAGAAGATTCTCCTTCGTCTGCGGCCTCAAGAACGTCGTCCCATATCTTAAGCAATGCTGTTTCCGTCCCGTGTCCGGGACGGAATCCCGATTGCAATGGGTCGAGTAAGTTGTGGGTATCTAGATGCTGTTGCAGCTGCTGTACCACTGCCTTCTCCATTACCTTGGAGAGAACATTTAGGCCTGTTATGGGGCGCCAGTTAAGTGGATCCTTAGGATCCAGGGTGGCTTTCTTCAAGATAGGTTGAATGAAGCCCTCCTTCAGCTGGGAGGGCATTTTGCCCTCCCTGAAGGATTGGTTAATAAGCTGCGTGACAGGAGGTGCCAGGATGTCGGCGCATTCCTTCAGCAGTTTGGTGGGGATAATATCATTTGGCGCAGTGCTGTTGCGCAGAGTGCCGATGATATTTTTAGTGGTCTGAATGGAGATGGGTTCCAGCGTGAACTCACCACACTGTGGTGAATTGCTGCTGGTACTGTGTAAATGACTACGGGGGGGGGGGCTGGGAGAGCAATTGTTCTGCTTAAATGCTTTGCCGGATTGCCTCAATTTTGTTAATGAAGCAATCCGATAACTCATCGCAAAATTCTTGTGTATCCAAGTTGGGGGCTTCAAGGCATCCTGGATTCATGGTCTGAGTGACCAGCTTGAAGAGTTCGCGGGGGCGATTTAGGGCACCGTTGATAGCCTCAGAAAAATAGTTTTTCTTGGCTTCGAAAATTTGCTTGTAGTATTTTCTGGTTATTGCCTTGTAAATCACGAGGTTCTCATCTGAAGAGCTTCTTTTCCAGGCTGCTTCTGCCCTTCTACGCTCTTGCTTCAGTAACGCCAGCTGGTTGTTGAACCAGCCGGAGTTGTTTTTCCTGATCTGGGTCTTTCGTTTCGGCGCTATCAAGTCAGCTGACTGCAATAGTGCTGTGTTTATGGTCTCTAGTATTTCTTCCGCTGTTTGATGCGGCTGAATTGTGTTTATTTTTCCCCCTAACGTGGCTTTGAAGAGTTCCGAATGGAGCTTCTTCTGACATCTGGTCCAGTGTGTTGTCACTGGATTTGATGTTTTTGTTAAGGGGGGGAATTTGGAAATAATGAATTTAATTGCATGGTGATCTGTCCATGGCAACGGTTCATTTTCCAAGATTTTTATTTCCACATGAAGGTAGGGGAATACAATAGGGCCCCCCAGACTTATCCAGGCAGCGGAAACGCGACTTCAGGAGCCCAAATGTTTGCTCCACCACTGCACGAGTTTTGATATGTGCTTCATTGTATCTTCTCTCTCCTCTGGTTTGGGGGTTCCGGAAAGGAGTCATTAGATGGGGTCCCAGTGCATATGCAGAGTCACCTGTAAGGGAAAAGACAGGTGGATGTTAGTCATGCATGTGCCCCTTGTGATGTCGGCATCATGGGGGGGGGGCAGTCATGCCTACCAACCATGTCACTCACCAACCAGCCAGCTGTCCCCATACATGTTCTGTTCGAATTCCATTGGGATGGGGCTCTGATTGTATATGAAGCCGTCATGGCTGGATCCGGGGTGTTTGGCACGGACGTGCCATATGAGGCGTTGGGCATCGGCTATCACCTGTACGTTGATGGAATGCCAATGCTTCCGATTGCGGTATATGTGCTCTGTTGCACTGGGGGGCTGGAGTGCCACATGTGTGCAATCAATTGCCCTGATGGTGCGTGGGAATCTGGCAATGCTGTAGAAATCTGTCATTGCCTTCAGCCGCAGCTCCTCAGTGGTGGGTCTGATGAAGTGGTGGGACATGCGTCTGAGGATTGCGGGGACAACCTGGTGCACACATCTGCTCATGGAGGATTGTGACATCCAGCCACCACTCCACTTGTACGCTGGAATGATGAGCAAGGAAATGGAGTGTTGCCAGTACCTTCACCGGTGGCTGTACTGCTTGTGAGCGGTGTGTCTTGCTCGTGATGTCATCCTGCAGGGTTGTGGTTAGTTCAAGTATTGCATCTGGGCTGAATCTGAAAGAGGCTTATGCGCGTGCGGTATATCCTCTCACGTGCCCGCCTCCTCTGTTCCGGGGGACCCATTAGTAGTGCTAGGACCACGGCTGCCACTGGCATGTTGGCACACAGAGGTGTTGTCCTTGCAAGTGTGGTTGTTCAGCTTGCTAGTTTCGTCGGTAACGCTGCTGCTGAGGTTGCTCTCCTGCTGACCTGTGGCCTTTAGGAGTAAAGATAAAGCAGCTATTTGTAGGAATAACTTTGCGACAGACGGACGACATACGCGCGGCGCATGTAGCCAGCGTCTGGTGCTAATCCGTTCGCGAATCGGGAAATCTCCCTTATTTGCATGGGAAATCAATAGGCGCGACGGATGCGACAAGCGAAAATATGCGATTACGATACTCTGGCGAGGGAAAGTTAAGCCGATCGGAAAAAGCCAGTTTTCTGTCGCATCTAGTTTGGTGGGTACGGCCGCATAGATACTACGGCGCATCTTGACAGTTACGCGGCGCATATCGATATACTCCAGCGCAAGTCTTGCTGAATCTGGCCCATATACTTTATATTATTTGAGAAACTCTGGGCCAGATTCACATAGATTGGCCGACGGCATAGCGTAAGCCATTTACACTACGCCGCCGCAACTTAACAGAGCAAGTGCCGTATTCCCATAGCACTTGCGTAATTCAAAGGGGGAGGCTTGTATTTAAATTAAGCGCGCCCCCGCGTCGATCAAACTGCGCATGCATCGGCCGCAAAAATAGCCCAGTGCGCATGCTCCAGCTCACGTCGGAAAACGTGAATGAAACCGACGTGAGCGTCGTTTACGTAAATCCCTATTCGCGAACGACTTAGTAAAACAACGTTAATGATTCTATAAATCAGACGCATAGATACCCAGTAAAAAAAAAAACAGAGATACGCCAGTGTTTCCTGCGAAACACCGTCGTATCTCTTTTGAGAATCTGGCCCTCTATGTGCAAATGTAATGCTTTATAGTCTCAATGGATGGAATATATAGTTAGTTAATTAATTAGTGTGTGTGTGTGTGTGTGTGTGTGTGTGTGTGTGTGTGTGTGTGTTTCCCTTCTGTTAAGATTCCCCACGAGTCTCCTGATAGGAGTACTTGCTGTGATCTTTTTACATCTGTATGGTTGACCATAGTATAACTCAAGTATATCTCATGCAAGTCACTGCCTGGGGCATGATAAGGAGGTGACGTCATAAGGGGCTGGGCTTCTGGGTGACGTCACCGGACCCCATGCCAATATAAGTAACACTGCACACCCAGCATTACAGTGGGAGAGAGTATCGAGTCAACATCAGAAAAAACAGGAGCAAGAAGACAGCAGAGAAGACCCCGGCAGAGGAAAAAGACAGCGGACAGAGGGAAAAGAACCGGAGACGGCTAGAAGATATCAGAAAGCGGAGAAGAATCGGCAGAGGTAGAAGAAATCAGAAGATACGCTGAAGCTGTCTTAATAAAGTACTTTAAAAACCTGTGTACTGCGTTTAAATGTTTTATTTTTTACCCTGTTATCCATTTGCCTGTATCTGCATACAGAGAGTGGTTGAGCAGCATACCATCTTGTATGAGCAGCACTATATTGAGACCATAAAGGCTAGATCCAGTCACTAGTATATGCAGATTTAATAATAGAACACAATCGATCGATGGAGTGGATGGGGTAGAATAGGATCAATTAAAATTTAAAAAATGTGTTTAGCCATCCCAAAAATAAGTTATTTCGTTATGCATGTTAACCATTCAACATATTTTAATACTTTATAAATGTAAAATATCTCTTTGAAGTTGGAAAATATGTTTTATGGAACAGTATAACAATATAAGAGTCCAATAGAGTGGGTGCTTTTCTTTTGAAAAATAACTGTTATTTGATTCAGGCAGCCGTTTAGGTGAGAGGACAATACATACTTTATGTTTCTGTATGTATGGTGTACAGCAGGCACCTAATTTTTGTAAGAACCACTTTATAATCCAAAACGCATTTTAGGTATAAAAAAATCACAGTATAAAAAGATTATATCTTAGAGAAAGTCGTGAGGGTTTTAGTAATTTAAATGATAAAATGTATTCGACAATTAAACTCTATTTTATCAATTTCATTAATATTAAATAATTGTGCTAAATACACCTAGACTTTTAGATGGATTTTCTGTTTGTCGGTCCAGCACATATGTGTTTTTGTTCCACTATTATTGTGTTAACTACATTTATTATAGATGTTCACAACAGAGCACTCAGCTCAGCAAATGCACACATCGGAGGTTTATTTACTCATTTATATGGTAATGCTGAGAAGTTTCAGTTTGTTATACATTTTGCTGACACTTGTTTAATTAATCAATCGATTGCTAATTAGGGTGTCAATTGATAACCTTCACCTCATGTAATTATTTATCAGTGTGTGTAATATATATACACAAACACACCTGTCTGTAGACACCAGTTTTATGAGCTATGAGTAAGCACCCAACCTTGGTAGTTCACCTTTGTATTCGGTGCTTGAATAAAGAAATTGCACAGGAGTGCAACAGTCCAGCCTTCTTTTCTTCTACTGCGTTTTACTTGTGACACTTTTTTTTTTTTTAGGTGAATGGGTAAGAGTCCTTTCACACGGAGCGGACTGTTTTTCGATCCGCTCCGTGTGTGTCCGTCCGTGTAAAAGGACCCTAAGGGTACAATGTACCCCATACTCATTCACATAGGGTGGAGGCCGGGATCTGGTGGCCTCTTTGTTGAAAAGGGCTTCCAGATTCCAGATAAGCCCCCAACAACCAAATGGCCAGGATTGTCGGGAAGAGGCCCTTGTCCTCATCAACACAGGGACAATGTGCTTTGGGGTGGGGGCGCAAGGCTGAAGCGGCGTACACACGACCGGTTTTCTCATCAGAATCCAGCAAGAAACACGATGGGAGACGTATTCTGCCGAGAAAACCGGTCGTGTGTACACTTTTCGCCGAGAAACCCGTCGGGAAACTCGTCGAGCCAAAAAGAGAGCATGTTCTCTATTTCCTCGTTGGGCAATGGGAAAATTTGGCTCGACGAGTTTAACTGCCAAACTAGGAACTCGACGGGGAAAACGATGTGTTCCACCCGACGAGTTTCTCGGTCGTGTGTACGCCGCCTAACCCTGCCCCAAAGCATCCCCCCACATTGAGAGCATGCGGTCTGGTTTGGTTCGGGGGGGTAGGGGCTATTCGCTCATGCCCACTCCCTTTCCTGAACACCAGGGCTTTGTGATACCAAAGGAAAATATAACACATCATGTAACATCAAAGACATGTACAGTATTTTATTTAAAAATAATAAAACACCCCCTTAAACAACACTATAGGGGGATGTAAATGTAAACATTGTTAGCAAGCAAAAAAAAAAAAAAGTTGCATATAGCAATAGTCCCAATTGGAAGATTCCAAGGAACCCAGACGCGTTACTGCCTTGGTCTTCCTCAGGGGATTGCCCTTGGATAACAGATCAAGAAGCTCCCTAGGGTACAAAAGTACATTGAGTATGTATATAGACAGAGGTACAAACATGCCTATTCTCCCACAGAATGACAATCATAACATAATGCACTTACATAGCCTTTGGATTTTGTACAACAAACAGAGCAGGTTGTGTGATGCTAGAGGTGTATATCCTGCACTACCTCAGCTTCCTCCAGAACGGGTGCAGCATGGAAGAGTTCTGACAAATACTGCGTTTTCTCTGGTTCCATTGTTAGTCTTTGACGTCGTAAGTAAAAGCTCTGAGGCTTTTAGGCTGAACTACCATTCTCTCTCCCATTCAGCTTCAATTGATATCTAGATTTTTTGGCCAGGTTGTTCTAGATCCTGTATGGTGGGCTTTTTTTTATGGCCTTATTGGCATACAAGAGGGTATGTGCCATATCACATTTTCACCCTGTGGACATTAACCATGTAGATGCTTATTGACACACATACTGGGCAATGGGAACCCAACACCCCCCGCCCATCCTCTGTGGCCCTCCAGCATCACACAATCTGCTCTGTTTGTTGTACAAAATCATAAGCTATGTAAGTGCATTATGTTATGATCTTCTGTAGGAGACCATTTATAGGCATGTTTGTACCTCTGTCTATATACATACTCACTGTACTTTTGTACCCTAGAGAGCTTCTTGATTTGTTATCCAAGGGCAATCCCCTGAGGAAGACCATCAAGGTAGAAACGTGTCAGAGCTTCTTGGAATCAAATAATAAGAAAAATTGCACATAGCAATATTCCCGAGTGTAAGTTAAAAATGTTTACATTTACTTTCCTGTATATAGTGTTGTTTACAGGGGTCAATTTAATATTTTTAAATAAAATACTTGTCTTTTATGCTATATGACGTGCTTATTTTCCCCTTTGGTATCACAAAACCCCAGTGTTCTCTCCTCCCTATTCCCCCTGTTTTAGATAACAAACATGTCACACTTTAAAACTGGGTATGCCCATGGAGTGTCACCCAACTATGGTACCTAAAAAATCTGTTTGTTCACACAGGAGATCTGATGATAGAATTATTGCTCTCACTCTGGTGTTTGCAGCGATAACTCACATGTGTGGCGTGATCACCATTCACATTGCATGCCAGACTGATGCGTGCGTTCGCATTTGTGCACAAGCAAAGGGCAGATGGAGGCAGCCATGACTGGTCCTCTTTATGGAGAAATCTTTAAGGCCCCATATCTCTCCTCTGCTCACTAAAACATCTGATCAACCTGAGATCGGTTTAATCAGATGCTTATACAAGCCGGTAATGGTTTATAAATAACAAACCAAAAGCAATGAAATCTTTACCGCTTTCTCATGTCACACAGTGGAAAGAACATCCGGTCCTCCAATTTTGTCACAGGAATTTGATGCCACCGGTCGTATCCTTACCGGACTCCCCAATCACCATCTGTAAAAGTAATCCGCAGCTCTTCAGCCACTCAGATTAGGTTTACTTTGTTCAGCATAACGGGCTCTAAAAAAAATTAGATCTCAGTCACCCGTGCTATCCAGAGACACAACGGTACGTCCCTGGACGACAAGTGGTTAAACCATAAGTGCTTTAAAATTATAGTAGCTGATTGAATGCCTTACTGAGTAAGCAGCTTCTTTCATCTTTAAATCCTTGCCTAGGTTTCAGACTAAGCTAGTATCATAACCACTGCCCCAGGTTTCCCATTTCTGTGTGGCTTCTTTCTCTGGCAGCAACCTTATCCTGCACTTAGAAAACTATCGTGAAGATCACACTGTATACTGGCTGCATTCTCATTTAGCAGTGAGGCCGTAGGATATAGCACCTCCTTAAAAGGCACCAATGAAAAATCCTAAATTAGTATAATGACAGGTTTACTACAAAGCATAACCCGCAGTTTTAGTTTAAGTACTTTAGTTGTCAAATATGTTTAGTTGCAATTGTCCTTGAAGCCTGCACAAAATAGAAGTGTTAGCCTAACGTTTAATCCCTCTGCTGGCTATCAAGAGCTCCCTCTAGTGGTGGCCAGGGGTAACTTCCTCAGCAGTACAGGAAATTAACAATATGGTAGAGGGAATAAAACTGATTTCTAAAGTAAAGTGCAAAGTCCCATACATTTTTATCCCCATACAGCATGCGGGGGCAGCCCAAGGATTTGCAATGAAAGTGGTTATCCTTCAAACTGCATTCACTTCTAAAGCACCCAGAGCATAGACTAGAGCATATATGAAGATTCACAAGCATTGTATACAACACAAGCAAAGCCGTGTCACGTACAGATTTCATCAAGCCAGAGAATAATGTACTCATAAATCACCTCTCCTGCTGGAGGGAGATGGGGGGGGGGGGTGGGGAGAAATCTAATCAGAAGCAGCAGCATTTGTAATCAGTTTCCACTGGGAACATGCGGTGAAAGGGTGGCGTTTTGCTTGGGTAACAAAAGCTCTCCCTCAACTAAACAAACCAACTGAATGTTCAACATCTTCATTTTATTTAGCTTGATAACATTGCACACAGAGCAGCACATTCTCCGTACCGACCTTTATACAGACAGCAGCAAGGTCTATAGAAATCACTTTCTGATGCACATTATGAATCCCACCAGACATGTCTTCATGTTAAGTAACAAGTATACCTGTATGTCACGGTATTAAAGACGCTTCTTGTGTCAAGGGAATCCCCTTTTTGTAAACTAGAGGCAATTTAAAAAGTCTGACATAAGCCGGTAAACTAAGAACAGGCAAAAGGTCTGGTAGTGTGTCCATAAGCAAGATTAAACATAGTGAAGGAGAAGGCACAGAAAGATTGATTATTAAAGAGTTAACCATCTGTGATTTCTGGCAGCAGATTATATTACAGACTTGTACGGTCATTACAACATAAAGGATTATCAAATGTCCAGCAAGAATGGGGCCGGCCCCATCGCTTCATCGCTCCCTTTAAAGCACATGAGGAACAGGCTTTAGCGTTGACAGTCATCAACCGAAGGCCAACTACTGTGTCCTGCACAAAGTAGCTTTGTCCGTTCCACGATGAGCACAGTATCCAAAGTTTATACGCTACCATCAGTCAGGATTATGTTGGCTGTTACATATATAAAACACAACAGTGCCCAAAGGAGGACAAACCATACCCAACCCACTTGTTTAAAAGGTGACCTATGCTTATTAGTGAGTCCAGGTCCATATACTAGGGCAGAGTCTTTACGGCTGAAAGCCACAAGAAAAGCTGGGATAACATACTGGATGCCATTGCCAGCGTAAGCACCTGTAATGCTAACCAGTAGTTCAAGGTGGTGGGTACAGAATGCCACAATGATAGGAGGGATCAATGTTATTAATGGGAAGACAATGCTGTCTACAAGCCATGGGTAGGTCCCCCCTTCACGATGAAAGAGAGTCTTCCAGTTGTTGCACAACGTGACTGCAATGATAGGAAAGTTGGTGCTGATGGTAAACACTGGGAACAGTCCTAAAAAGTAGCCAATCACTGGAGGCACAAAACTTTTACAGCCGCTGAAGTTAAGAGTGTACATGTCCATGAGTGCGCCAGAGGAGAAGCAATATATAGCCGTGAAGCCAAGTAGGCTATAGAATGAAAGAACCAATACGTAGTCCAAGAAGACGAGCCCGGTTATGTGCTTCTTACTGGACACTGGTGTGATCAACGAAGGCAGAGAATGTTGGCACATGAATGAATAGACACAGACGCCAAACAGGTTCCGGATTCCAGAGACGTCCGCAAGAGGAGGATGACCTTCACCTTCACCCTTGCCAATACGAATCAAAGCTATTACAATCATGATGATGAAAGCTGCAGTAAAAGGAAAAAAAATAAAAAATGATGCGGTTAGGCTGTGTTTCCATAAAAACAGATAATGTTACTCACAGTCTCCCTTCTAGGTCACCCCACGCCCTTGCAGTTACTCTCCTTACCAGTTCTATCTTCCCTGCACATCAGGCCAGTCAAGAGTTAAACTGTTGTCGCTACGATTTATGACAGGGACTCAGATGAGAACAAAGTGGCAGTAAAGCTGTGAAAACTCATTACTCGCTCTATAAATCATTTGGAGAAGGAGGACCCTGACACTTCCACCTCACTTTCCCACAGTGCTGCAAGGACAGAGCCCCTCGCTGCCAGCATGAGCAATATAAGGTTACAAGTGAAGTGTATATGATCTGCATTCAGCATGGTCTCCCTGTGAGGGCATGTGCACTGAGGAAAGTGGGTGAAAGGATCTGTAATGACATACAGACGCGAGTTGATATCTGAATTTGCTTCAGGATTTTAATCTCTTTTTGCCTGTGGTAGCAAAAGTTGATAAGTTGCAAGAAAATTTGTTTCTATAGCATATAAAGATGGAACGTGAAAGAGACCTTTTATGACTTTTCTTCCCCTTCATATGATAGGGGACAGATGAAGTAAAATGATCTCAATATGAACTTTAAACTACTTTCTCCATTTAAAAAAAAAAAAAAAATGTTATGTTTTGAAATAGACTTAGAATAAAATAGGGAGGTCCATGTAAATTAAAAGCTGATCTTCAGGCACAAAAATGTATACTCCTCAAAAGCCACAAATCTGCCACATGGTGTCTTGGTAAACCCAGATATTACCTTTAGTAATATAAAAACAAAAGAAGTCACCTCCAAGTGCAAGAACATTTGATTTATTATACAAAACACTTACAAGATAGTAGTAGAAGTCAGGCTCATCAAGCTCATGAATCCCAGAAGACAAGGCTGGGTCAGTTCTCACAGTTCTGATCCATTCAGCATATGCCGACCAGCAGCTTAGGGGAGGATAGAGTGGCTGGGCAAGATGGCCTCCGCATTTCTGAAATTAGCGTGAAAAGCATGCACCGGATGTGATAACAAGAAGGGGGGGTTGCGTGTTTCAGGGGCATGTACAGCACTACTTGATCAAACCACATGCTCCGAAAATGTGTCATCACCCCCTCTGGCGAGTGCGTTCCATGCTGGTTCTGGAAGCACAGCGGCCAACTTGCCCAGTCACTCTATCCTCCCTTAAGCTGCTGGTCGGCATGGATTGGATGAGAACTGACAGCTGATCCAACCTTGTTGTCTATTGGGATGCATGACAATAACTTATACTACCATCTTGTGTTTTTAGCCATTGTTTTTATATATATATATATATATATATATATATATATATATATATATATATATATATATATATATATATAAATCTAATGTTATCATACTTAGAGGCTTCTTTTTTATGCTTCTCCAGGAGTTTTCTTCTACCTACATGCAGTACTGCCAAAGTGTTTTCTAGGCTTCTGTCCAGCTGCCCTTCTCCGCCTATTTTTTTTGGACTGGTTGCCTATTTCACCAGACTCAACCAGAGGTCCTTCTCAAAGTGTGCCCTATATATTCTTTCATCTGAAATGTAGTGGTAACATCAGCGTGTTATACATTGTCTGGGAACCAACAGGTCTACCATTACAGAATGCCTGCAGAAAACTAAACTAAAACAAAAAAAAACAAAAAAAGGAGGGTGGATACAAGACCAGCCATCCTGTACAAAAACAGAGCAGCAGTGACCAGTCTGCACCACAAGAAACCCTTGCACAGAAACAAAGTGCAGGCTTCATTTTATGGCACACATATTGATGAAATCCACAAAGGACGTCACAGCTTACAATTTTAAGGTTGGCTACTAGAGCTCAAATGTTACAACCTAAACTGTTCCCTGGCTCAACTTTTTCTTCTCAGAGCCCAGGACCTCTGCTGATGACACGGTCGATAAAAGCAGAGCTGGATCAGGTACAGGCTCAAAGTTGTGTAGCCTGAGCCTGGGGGCAGTACAGAATATGACAAACACCTTCTCTTACCTATCCATTAGAATGCTGCATGTGTCACCATTGTGAGGACACTCATTGTTTAGTGTTAGAACCACAGATTACATGGTACCTTGGGGCTGCTTTGTGGCTCATGCATGCGTTTGCAAATGTGTACGGACAAAACCCCTGTTTTTAACGCATACTGTCAGGCCTCGTACACACGAGTCAATCTATCTGTTCAAATCGGTCGGACCGACCGATTTGAACAGATCTGTCTGCTGGCATTTTGGTTTGCTCACGTGTACACACGAGCAAACCAAAATCCCCGCCAGCAGACAGCGCGCTGATGTGTCGGTGACGTTGACGCCGCCACGTCACCGCACCAGGAAGTAAAACACTTTTGCGCATGCGTCGAAATCATTCGGTGCGTGTGCGAGAAGACATGTCTGCTGGTTAGCATACTAACCAGCAGACATGTCGGGCGGACGGGTTCCCAGCCGACAGATTTCAAAGCATGCTTTGAAATCTGTCGGATGGCCAAATCCGTCTGTTTGCCCGTACACACGATCAAATCTGTCTGCTGAAACGGTCTAGCAGACCGTTTCCAGCAGACAGATTTGATCGTGTGTACGAGGCCTTAGACAGGTTAATTGGTTGTTCTGCGAGCTGGTTGGTAAGTAGGCTTGGTTTTTCCCTGGGCAATCCCCAGGTTTTGTTGAGCTCTGGGAGCCAACCTTGATACTGTGTGTTGTACAATGAGGTGTGTAGGGGGGGCATGGGCTAACTGCTTCAGTAAAAGTACAAATGCCTAGAGCTGCATTCATATACTTAAAGCAGCCATCAAAACCTTCCTGTCACAAGGAAATGCCAAGCAAAAGCTCAAAACCATTTAAAAATCATGCTAGAACTTTCTACTAAGCCCTGCCCCCAAATATTTCAATGGTTTAATCAGTATGATGGGCAGCCACATTGCCAGTAGCTACCCAAATTCTGCCATCAAGGCATATTCCCAGGCCAATCTGACAAAGCTTTAGCTCATTCCTATAGTGCTGCCCATCCCTCTTCCCATCTCATGCACGTTCCTATTTTATTATACCGATGGACCAACAGACTAAGTGACCATGTCATTCATAACAGAAAGGTTTGGGAAGATCATACAGGTATTTCCTGCAGCAGTAAATCTTCACTGCATTAACCACATTCAAGGTATGAAGAGCCCTGTGCCACAACATCTGAAGCTTAGTACAGAAAGAAAGCAACACAGTGTCCTGGTTAAAGGAACACTAAAGGTTAATTTTTTATTAGATCAATTGATTGCTGTAAGCTAGAGCATTTAAATATCACTTACCTCGTTTTTCCTTTTGACCTCCAAAATACAGTAATCAAGGTTTAAAATGCCATTTCCTGTCTCTCCTCTGGTTGCTTTCCATCAGCACCTGAGCTGTTTGGCATGGTGAAAAGCAGACTGTGCTCACCCCCTCCCTATGACTACAGCCCTGCGTCAAGATGCCCTCTTATCCCTCAAAGGCATGGAGGCTAAGCCTAATGGGAACTGTAGTTCCCATTAGGCCGTGATGCAGCAAGAATGAACGGGCACCGCAAACCAGGAAGTCAGTGAGAATAACGATTCAGGAGTGCTGGAGGTGAATAAAACAGCTCGATTTCAACAGGTATCAAACTAGTTATAATGCAAAACATTACTTTTTACTTTATCAGCTACTGTCAGACTTTAATTTAAGAGGAAAATATTTTTGTCTTTACAACCCCTTTAAGATGGAATGAAGACCACCTTTAAGACCACCTTTAGTTAAAAAAATAAAATAAAAGGGACAGCTGATGCTATAAAACCACCTTGTCATGGTGGAGCACCAGCAACAGTTTCATACAGGAAAGAGCAGCCAATTCTGATAATGTGGGCCGAAGTATTAGTAACCAGAAAAAAAGTCAGAAATAAGGGTATACCGTATCTTGAATGGGTTCAAATGGAAATTTCTGCAATACAGAAAGTACCAAGTTGAGGTCCAATGGAGTCATCAGAGTCTTAACCGGTAGAACAATATGCATGACTCCTAGTACAAAAAGGCATGCACCAAGGAATTACAAAACTGAGTAATTTTCCAATCTCCAGCATTTACAGGGAAATACACCAGTCCAAAGACTCATTCTGGGGTGTAACTACTTTGGGAAGTCCAACGACTGTGTCCTCCTGTCTCATGTGTACATGACATTCAGAGGGAGGGACCTTGAATGAAACTGTGCAAAATGAACTGCCTTAGAAAAGGAGGCCATCATGTTTGAATGAATGAATGAATGACTTGTATAGCGCAACACATGCGAACTTAATCGCCTCTGGCGATTCTCTCCAAGAACTTTTATATAAAGCCAAATTAAAGGATTCATCAGAGTTTGGAGTAACTTTACACTGAGTTCTTAGAGCTAGGCATTTGTCCTGAGGTAGGATCACTTTTAATTGGACAGTGTCCAGCATCAGGCCTAAATATTCCACTCATTAAACACTCCAAAGACATGCTGGTAGGTAAATTGGATCTTGTTCAAATTGGCACAGTATATCATATATATATGTGTACGACTGTGTCCCAAGCATGTTGAGATCCTACAGGGTAAAATTACCGCACCAGCCAAGCAGACACTGGCTGCAAAAAGCGCCTAGAGGCAATTCAGTTTGCATCTGTAGCTCTATACAAGTCACTCATTCATTCTTCTGAAAGTTTAGGATCCATGCAAACCTCACCAGAGTCTGCACTGTATATGAGTCACATTGAACTGGAGTGGACTGTTCCCTTAGGAGCAGGTTTTCAGGTAACCGATGACAGGAGAGCCCTGAATATGTAGGAGCCCAAGTATGGGGCTAGCAAGTTGGTAAATACTCTTGGAGCTGTGTACAGGCCAGGTGGCAGGGCCAAAAACTGAAAGCGATGGTCATATACAACAAACCACAGGTGAGGTGTGGGAAGATTATACTCCATTTCTTAGTAAACTCACACTTCATAGGGTATTGTTATGCAAATCATTTAGACAGGACAAACACCTTCTAAGGTCCCTTTCACATGAGCGGACCATTCGTCCGCTTGTTACAAGTCCCTATGGGATCGCGTCCGTTAGTGGATGATGCATCCGCTAACGTCCGCAAGATCCTCATCCGTTTTTTCGGACGTAAGAAAACCCTATTTTTCTTCCGTCCGGCGGATCGGATGCAAGCGGACAGACGGTCCGTTTTCATCCGATTCCCCATAGGGGATAGCGGAGGAGAGACAGGGCGGTCCCTGCACAGTGTGCGGGGACCGCCCTGTACGCCGACAGCTCAGCGGGACCCCCCACTGAGCCGACGTACACACACGGAGCGGACCGAAAAACGGACTGCTCCGTGTGAAAGAGGCCTTAGGGTGAGCCCAGTCTGCATAGAATACATCCTTTAAATAGCGATGTACAGGGAAGGATTGGAGATGTTGTGGCAGCTGCCACGACCCCAAATGACCATTTAAAAAATCGGTTTAAACCAATTTCACAAGGAAGCCCATAAAGGCCTTCAGAGTCTGTGAGAGGACCAGACTCTGCGATTCTTTAGGAGTAGAATCCCCAGAAGAGGAATTGTCTCTGTCAGTCAATGAGGGGGAAGGGAACCCACATGGTCCAAACCAGAAAGATGATGTTGTAACCCAGCAATAGCAACAGAGACTTCCTCTAGGGATACAAAATGACCTGAAAGAAGGTACCACAGAGATAGTAGAAAGACAAAAAAACAAAAAGAGCGATTTAGAACCACAAGGAGCCAACAGACCTCAAGGGGAGATACTGTAAAGGAGCCATGTCCAAATTCACCTTAGCCAGGTGAAGGTACCTGGGAACCTTCCTTGTGATTCTCATTCCCTGTCTGTAGGGTTTGAGACATGGCCTTCCAGCAATATTATAGATGAATGCACTATCACTTTAAGAAGCAGTACAGAGCCAGCTGAAAGAATCACATGTAAAAGCACCGATTTATACCCTTCAGTTTTGTGGGTAGGCTGTACCCTGGGCAAGGACCTTGCTTTTTAGCACTAGTGACCACTATCCAAAATGAACAGCAGTGCAAAGTCTTTAGCAAAGAGTATTTTTTTATAACAGTGTTCTTTGTCACACAACAAAACACCCTTTTTTAGCGGGCTTGGGTGCCATTAAGAAGGAATAGCACTTAAATGTGCATTATGCATTTTTTGAGAACAGCAGAAACGCACCTTTCCACTACACTCAGGTGTGAATGGGGCCTTGGCATTCACAAAATGGATCATTTGGACCGGTGTCCATAAATGAGAAAACTTGGATCAACAAGTTGCAAATCATATTAATCGCAGGTGCTGCAGTAGAGAACTAATTAAATGTTTTAGTTTCCAAAAGCAAAAGTCATAAATTTAAGCATTGTGAAAGCATGAATAGAACATTGCCACATAAAACAATGTGATTGCATATTTCACACTTACCACACCATCTCATTACTGAAGTTGAGATCTGGAGGTATTTCTTGATCGTACATCACGGGACACAGAGCGCATAGCCATTACATATGGGTTATATGGAGTACCTTCAGGTGTGGACACTGGTGTAATCAACTTCACAGGAAGTTCCTCCCTATATAACCCCCTCCCACTGAGAGTGCTTTAGTTTTTCCGCCAGTGTCTTAGGTGTTGGTCACGTCTAGCTGTCCCTCGGAGGTCTCGGGACCCAGGATAGCTAGCCGGATCCGTCCGAAGTGCTTCAGAGCCAAGATGTACGGTACCCGGGCCCTGCTGGAGTGGGGTTTTGCCTATAATGCCTCTCCTTGGAGGGCTGGATTCTGGGCTCCAGTGCTTTAGTCTCTTCCAAGAACTAAAAGTTACTGATGCCAGGATGCTATATAGGTCCAGGGGTGTGGGTTCCTTAACACAGGACCCCGGTCCCTGAAGGTCCAAGACAATACCCACGGAGATGGGGGAAGGCTGGGCCTCTTGCATTTTGCAATACCCTGCGGCGTGGAGCAGGTAAGAGGGAACCTGCGGGACTTGGTTCGACAGTAGGTATCCCCCGGGGGTTCTGGGTTGGCTAATGGTATGCTTGTGCATCAGCCACTATCTCCACTATGTCTGTTGAGGCAGGATGGGATTCTAATGTTTACCCAGATAACATGTAGATATATGTATACTTGTGTAAGTTATATATTTGCTACTCACCCCAGGTCTGCCTGTTAACACTGATACTGCAACCCCACATGTTTTAAAGAGGAAATTGCTGGTTAAAACTCCTGTTTCTTAGGAAGCCCATGGACAGCTTCCTCGCTGTGTGTGCACTACAATAAGATTAGTGCTTACCTGGTGTCTGTTGGTGCTGCATAACGCTGGTCCATGTTGTTCCTCTGCTCTGCTTCCTCCATGTGGGTTCGGCGTGGTGCGCGCGATCGTGCGCGCGATCGTGCGCGCGATCATGCGCGCGTGTGTGCGCGCGCATACGCGCGCGCGTGCACGCCGCCTTTTATAGCGTCGGCGTGCGTCGGGGGGGCGGGCCAGCAGCGTCAGGGTCTGTATAAAAAAAAAAAAAAAAAAAAAAAAAACTTTTCTCTGGCTGGTCTTTCCCTCCTGGAGGCAGAGGAAGAAAGGATACAGAGCGTGCAGCTGGGTCTTTTGGCCACACAGGGACACCTAGTGGCGGTTTAGTGGATCTTCAGGTCTAGGACTTAGGTCCACTATAGACCAGAAAAAAAAAAAAAAAAAAAAAAAAAGGTTTTTTTGCTTAAAGGGACTCAGCCTTAGATCCAGCAGTATCTGAGTCTACCTTGGACTCCGGCTAACGGGCATGGTGTGTCAATACTCACAGGCTTCCTCGGTATTGCCACCTCCCAGGCGGGTAAAAAAGATTTTTTTGAAAAAAAAAAAAAAAAAAAAAAGAGAAATATAAAAGAAAAAGAGAGAAATTAGTTCTTTTTCATTTTCTCTCATACCTGCCCTCATATTGGTTATTCCTAGCTACAACAGTCAGGTGTTGGCTATAGGGGTGACCCAAGGTTGTACAATGGCTCCAAAGGGATCTGGACCAGCCAAGGCTGCTAAAGGTACCAAAAAGCAAAAGGGGTCTCCATCGGGGTCAGAGGATTTGGGCCCGGCTTCTACGGCCCCACCCTCGCCAGTCAGGACACCGAGTGGCATAGTACAAGAGCCATTGGGGGTGCTGGGGGCAGAGGCGGCCCCCGATCCACCCATTCCCGTTTACGTGACGGAAGAAATGCTAGCAGCCACCATGTGTGGGCTAGAGAAAAGGTTAACTGCGTTGTTTTCCCGTCCTTGCCCAAGTAGCAAGCGGGCTAGATCCCCTTCACCCAGTGTGGGGTTTTCAGATGCGGAGGTCTCCTCTTCAGAGGAACGGGACCCACAAGGGGATCAGGCAGACCCAAGTCCCGACGGTTCAGACAGGGAAAATTCCACTATAGATGAATATTTTTCGGCCTCTCAAGCGGAGGGCCTGTGGATCCAGTCTTTGACAGATATGGTTCGCACTGCCTTTAAACTTCCAGTGCCAGAACTAGTAGCCCGGAGGTATCCTCATTGGGTTCTTTAAAGGCCCCATTAACTGGTGCATCCTTTCCAATGCACCCCCTTCTGCGGAACGTGATTTACCAAGATTGGGCTCGACCTGATAGAATCTTTGTCCCTCCTAAAAGATTCTCTATTCTCTACCCTATGGAAGAGGAATATGTAAAGAAATGGGCTCTCCCTACAGTGGACGCAGCCATTTCCTGCGTGAATAAATCCCTGACTTGTCCGGTTGAAAATGTCCATATGTTCAAGGATCCGGTCGACAAGAAATTCGAGACCCTACTGAAAGCAGCTTTACCTCAGTAGGTGCCATGGTTCAGCCAGCAGTAGCAGCCATTGGTGTTTGTCAGGCCTTGAAGGATCAGGCAAAGCATATATTGAAGGACATGCCGGCTCAGCATACTCATGAATTAGCAGAATTCCCTAGGGCTCTCTGCTTTGCAGTAGATGCTATTAAGGACTCCATCCAACAGCATCCCGTTTATCTCTACTGATGGTTCACATGCGTCGTCTTTTGTGGCTAAAGAACTGGTCAGCAGAGCACCCTGCAAAAAGCTTCTAGCAGGGTTTCCCTTTCATGGGGGAAGACTATTCGGGAAGACCTAGATAAATATATCCACACCATATCAAGTGGAAAAAGTACTTCCTTACCGGTCAAGAAAAGACCGCGTGGGCCCACGTTTAAACGACAGGCCATTGCAGGCTCGGCCCCTTCGACTTCCCGTCAGTATCGACGGCCTCCCGGGCGTTCAACAGTTAATAGCCGCCCACAGGGACAAGCCGCGGCAAACAAGAGGCCCTGGTCTCGCAAGCCGGCTAAACCAGTCATCACAATCAGATTCATGAAGGGGCGCCCCCACTCTCTTGGGTGGGGGGAAGACTTCAGTTTTCTCCGAAGTCTGGAAGGCCAGAATTCCCGACTCTTGGGTTCGGTCCGTAGTAGCCTCAGGCTACAAACTAGAGTTTCGAGAAATCCCCCCTCCTCATTTTCAGGGGTCAAGTCTTCCAAGCGACCCGTTAAAGAGGGCCTCTCTCGTAAAGGCGTTGGATCGCCTCTTGCTCCAAGGAGTAATTGTAGAAGTACCAACCCAAGAAAGGGGTCTGGGATTCTACTCCAACCTTTTTGTTATACCAAAACCCAATGGCGACGTCAGGCCTATATTAGACCTCAAACGCCTAAATCGCTTTCTAAGGATTCAGACCTTCCGTATGGACTCCATACGTTCAGTGACAACCAGCCTGCATCAGGGCGACTTCCTAGCATCTATAGACATAAAGGATGCATATCTGCATGTGCCAATTTACCCAGCACATCACAAGTTTCTTCGTTTTACGATAAACCAAAGTCATTATCAGTTCGTAGCCCTCCCTTTCGGGTTGGCAACAGCTCCACGGGTATTCACAAAGGTGTTAGCCCCGGTACTAGCCGTCCTAAGGACAGAAGGCATCTTGGTCCTAGCATACCTGGACGATCTCCTGGTTATCGACAGTTCAGCTTCCAACCTCAATCATGCAGTAGTCCGCACAGTGCGGCATCTAGAAGAGTTCGGGTGGGATTGTGAACCAAGAAAAATCAAGGTTACATCCCACAAGACAGTTGGAATATCTAGGCTTTCGGTTAGATACAGAATGCCAGAAGGTATTTTTACCTCAAGAGAAGATCAGGTCGTTGATTCAAACGATTCAAATAGTCTTAGGCAAAAAGAAGCCGACTATTCGCCTATGCATGCGACTGCTGGGGAAGATGGTGGCCGCCTTCGAAGCAGCGCCCTACGCCCAGATCCATACCAGAATTCTGCAAGCAGCTATTCTCTCTGCTTGGAACAAGTCCATACAGGCATTAGACCGTCCATTAGTTCTTTCTCCAGAAGTCAGGCACAGCCTGTACTGGTGGCTGATCCCTCAAAAATTATCAAAAGGGAAAACCTTTTGCCCCATCTCGTGGAAAATAGTAACCACAGATGCCAGCCTAACAGGTTGGGGGGCAATCTTAGGAAAACGGACCCAGCAGGGACAGTGGTCAGAGGCAGAAAGTCTGCTTCCCATCAATGTCCTAGAGATCAGAGCTGTTCGGTTGGCCCTGGTCGCCTGGACTCTCCCCCTGCAGGGTCTGCCAGTAAGGATACAGTCCGACAATGCCACGGCGGTGGCATACATAAACCACCAGGGGGGCACAAAGAGCCTGGCGGCTCAAAGGGAAGTAAACCTAATTTTTGCATGGGCCGAAGCCCATGTACCCTGCATCTCAGCAGTGTTCATCCCAGGGATAGACAATTCTCAAGCAGATTTTTTGAAGTCGTCAACAGTTGCTCCCGGGAGAGTGGTCTCTTCACCCCCAGGTATTCCAAGAGATTTGCCAAAGATTCGGAGTTCCCGATGTGGACATCATGGCAACAAGATTCAACAAGAAATTGGACAAATTTGTATCCCGAGCCAGGGACCCCTCGGCCTACGGGACCGATGCGTTGGTTTGCCCCTGGCACCAGTTTTCTCTCCTGTATGCGTTCCCTCCACTACAGATGATTCCCCGCCTTCTACGAAGGATCAGGGTGGGAGCGCAGGCCGGTGATCCTGGTGGCCCCAGCCTGGCCCAGAAGGGCTTGGTACGCACTCATCGTGAGGATGTCAGTAAGGGCACCGTGGCCACTCCCCCTGCGCCCAGATCTGCTGTCTCAGGGCCCGATCTACCACCCTGCTTCACAGCAGCTAAATTTGATGGCTTGGCGGCTGAATCTCTAATTCTTAAGGGCAGAGCCTCTCGGCCCAAGTCATATCTACGTTAATTCAAGCTAGAAAGCCAGTCTCTAGAAATATCTATTACAGAGTCTGGAGAACCTATGTGGAGTGGTGCGAGTCTCAAGGAGGGCATCCTCGCAAGTTTTTTATTGACAGGATCTTGCGATTCCTCCAGGTTGGCGTTGACAAGGGGTTGGCTCTTAGTACTCTAAAGGGGCAGGTGTCTGCCTTATCGATATGGTTTCAAAGGCCTTTGGCCACACATTCGCTTGTAAAAACCTTTTTGCAGGGGGTCTTGCATGTAAATCCCCCTATTAGAGCTCCCCTCTGCCCCTGGAATTTAAATCTGGTCTTGTCAGCTTTACAAAAGCAGCCGTTTGAACCTCTGACAGAAATCCCTCTTGTGCTGCTAACCCGAAAGTTGGTTTTCTTGGTGGCTATGGCTTCGGCCAGAAGGGTCTCCGAGCTGGCAGCCTTGTCTTGCAGGGAACCGTACCTTATTCTGCATAAGGACAGAGTGGTTCTGCGGCCTCAGCCTTCTTTCCTTCCTAAGTCATATCCAGTTTTCACTTGAATCAGGACCTAGTCCTACCATCCTTCTTTCCTACTCCCCAGTCCAGAGAGGAAAGATTGCTTCATACTTTGGATGTGGTCCGAGCCATGAGGGTTTATCTCAAGGCTACAGAAAAGATTAGGAAAACAGATGTGCTTTTCATTCTTCCGGATGGCCCCAAGAAGGGTCAGCCGGCTGCCAAGTCTTCCTTGGCTAGGTGGATTAAGCAGCTGATTTTTCAGGCCTATGGTCTGAAGCGCGTTCCACCTCCCTTATCAGTTAAAGCCCATTCTACGAGGGCCATGATGCCTCTTGGGCGGCACACCATCAGATCTCTATGGCACAGGTTTGCAAAGCGGCAACCTGGTCTTCCGTACATACGTTTACTAAATTTTATAAGTTGGACGTCACAAAGGCTGCGGACGCAGCATTTGGGCAGGCGGTCCTACGGGCAGCAGTATAGAATCCTCTGGCCCGGTTCACGCCCCCTTTTTCTGTTGGTGGAGCTATTTTACCTCCTGATATAGTTTCTGTTTGGCTATTTTTTGCCTTACGGTCTCCCTCCCTTCATAGAGCATTGCTTTGGGACATCCCATATGTAATGGCTATGCGCTCTGTGTCCCGTGATGTACGATCAAGAAAAAGGGATTTTTAATAACAGCTTACCTGTAAAATCCTTTTCTTGGAGTACATCACGGGACACAGAGCTCCCACCCCTCTTTGTGGGAACATTGTGTAACCTCAGAGAAATTGCTTGCTACAAAACTAAAGCACTCTCAGTGGGAGGGGGTTATATAGGGAGGAACTTCCTGTGAAGTTGATTACACCAGTGTCCACACCTGAAGGTACTCCATATAACCCATATGTAATGGCTATGCGCTCTGTGTCCCGTGATGTACTCCAAGAAAAGGATTTTACAGGTAAGCTGTTATTAAAAATCCCTTTTTTGTTTTCTGCACATTAAAAAATGTAAATGGGCCGAGAAGCAGAGTGAATACAGCCTGAAAAACAAAAGGATAATAATATACTGTATCACAAGTTCTTTGTTTAAAGCCGAACTCAATCTTTTATTTTAAAGGGTCACTAAAGGAAAAAAAAATGTTTTGCTGAAATGACTGTTTACAGGGTATAGAGACATAAAAGTTAACCGATTCCTTTTAAAAATGATTAAAAATAGATACAAATCAATCATATAATGTGCCTGCAGTTTCACTTTCGTTTTTAAACTGGTTTCATGTTTCTGTGAAGTAGAGAGACACAGAACAAAAACAAACAAACAAATCCAGGGCAGTGTTTTGTTTTTAAAATGAATCTGATTGGTTCTGAGGAGCTTTAGACACAGGAATGACAGCTTGGACCACAGTGAAAAGCTGCAATGAGATTTTTCATAAGGAGCCAGACAAGCAGGAAGTGTGGAGATCAGAGCAGAATTACAGCAACTTCAAAGCAAAAACGAACAATGAGGATATGAAACCAGGACTGCAGTAAGGTAAAGGAAGCTATTTAGCTTAAATTTTTTTTCCTTTAGTGATCCTTTAAGGCCCCATACACACGATCGGATATATCCGATGAAAACGGTCCGCGGACCATTTCCATCGGATATGTCCGATCGGGAGTTTGATCCGATGGCGTGTACACACCATCGGATCAAATTCCCCGCCGCCGGACGGCGCGGTGACGTAGTGGTGACGCGGCGGTGACGTTGACGCCGCCGCGTCACCGCCACGTCACCGCACCAGGAAGTAAAACACTTCCGCGCATGCGCCGAATCCAATCGGCAGCGGCGCGGCGGTGGTGGGAGCCGACATGTCTGCTGGTAAGTGTACTAACCAGCAGACATGTCGGGCGGACAGATTCCCACCGGATAGATTTCAAAGCTTGCTTTGAAATCTGTCGGGTGGACAAATCTGTCCACTAGCCCATACACACGAGCGGAGATGTCTGCTGAAACGGTCCATCGGACCGTTTTCAGCGGACATATCCCCTCGTGTGTACGCGGCCTAAGTTTGGATACAATGCTCCTGTTGCACAAATAGGCAAGCAAAAGGCCTCAGTTGGGAGGCTAAATCACCCGTGTCATTTCAAGGATTAGTTTTAAATTAGGACTAGAGCATATCCCTTAAAGAGAATCTTTCTTGCATCTGAGTGCCACAAGCCATTTAATTCATTTTTAATATTCAATCGCAAACTCACCCACCCATCCATGTCTCCATGCTTTATTTCATCAAGAAATCACTTGAAAAACACCCCCTAGCATTTCTGGCTGTGGCAATCTTGAGTAAGGGCAGATGATTCATGTAGCAGTTACTTCCTGGAATTAATCTGTCTTTAGCTCAAGCATGCAATCAGGAGAGTGTGCTTAGCCGAGAAAACCCCTCCTCCTCTCCACCCCCTCCTGAGGACTCCTGGGATGTATGACATCATTGGTCTAGGCAAAAAAAAAACAAGCAACGGAGAAAAAAACACACACACACACACACACACACACCTTTAGAAAACGCACAAATAGGACATACTTTCCTATCTGTGAATAATTGAGCGTTAATCCGCGCTAGGACTGGGGATATGAGCTGCTGCCTTCTATATAATCTCTCAAAGAGGGATGGGATGTTGAATTGGTGTTAGTTACAGATAATTGGCGCTGCTATATGGATGTGATGTATATTTCACGTGTCGGGTATTTGTAGCGGAAGAGTTTATTGGAAACAAAACTCGCCGCTTCACCAAGTGATCCCTTCTTGCTGATAATCCCTCAAAGGGAAAAAAAGGGCACTTTATGATGTGCTCATGTGATCATAATGATAATTGCCTTATGGAAATTGGTATTATTGATGGCTACTGTATATATTTTATATTTTTTGAAGCCTAGTGTAAAGTGTAGTGTTGACACCTCAGTGATTTTGTTGTGCCAATTGCAGTGTTGTGGTGTGCAGTGCTGGGTGTTATAAGATAAGGGAAAAAACTAGATACCCATATAATATTCAAAGTGATGTTGGCTGAAAGGAAATAGTGGTGCCCTATACCCTTAAGTGTATGTGATCCACTCAGTGTGGTCAAAGAAAAAAAAATAAGACAATTTCTGAAATAAGGCGTGAAGTCGCTCAGTGGTGTGATATATTCTTCCCTATATGTAAATAATGGTGATGAAGATAGACTAAGATAAATAAATAATAAAGTGACCTATATAATATATGTCAGAAAAAACCTTACTGGTAAATTACAATATACAATGGTCAGCTGGTGCCTGAGCTGACATATGGTTACAATATGTTTTAATCAGGTAATAACCGTATAGTTTCATATATATTTTTTATATTCATCCGTGACGTGGTAGGTAACTTCAGTAAAGTGCTGCGTGGTCAACTAGGATGTTGGTACCAAATATTGCACTACAATTGACAGCGGGAATTCCAGTTATCCCCCCACATGTATCCCCTCTTACCAGATTGTAGTCCCCTCAGCGGGGGTGTAGAGCCTTGGGGATCAGTGGGTAGTTGCTGTTTACCAACCTCTGTAAGTGGCGGTACGTAGTGGGTTAACTTTCTGGATGTTGGATCAGTCGCCGTGCTTGATGTTTCCTGGGTTGTGATCAATGGCTCCAAGGGAGATGGCAGTGGTTATGAGGAGGCAAGAAAAAGAGAAATCCTCATGGTGTAATATTTCCTGGTGACTTTCATTGTAAACCCGTTTCCAGATTGGAACAACAGGGTATTGGTAGAAAATTAAAAAAATTTTTTTTTTTAAGAAGAAACAAAGATTAAAAACATTGGAGCTGCTACACCGCAGCTAGACAAAGTTAGTCCCGTAGGGAGAGCTTTACCAGTCGGGTTGTGGGAGCCTTTGCAGTCACTATCCGTGTGGAGCATGCTGCTGTTTGCGTTCCACTGGTGAGCGCGCTCCAACCCGGAAGTCCTAGCTGGTCTAAGCTTAGCGTCCCGTAGTGCGTGACGTGAGGGCGTGTAGTCACCTGACCGGTTTCGTCTACGGACGTTTTCAAAGGTGAACCTTTGAAAACGTCCATAGACGAAACCGGTCAGGTGACTACACGCCCTCACGTCACGCACTACGGGACGCTAAGCTTAGACCAGCTAGGACTTCCGGGTTGGAGCGCGCTCACCAGTGGAACGCAAACAGCAGCACGCTCCACACGCTCCATACGCTCCACACGGATAGTGACTGCAAAGGCTCCCACAACCCGACTGGTAAAGCTCTCCCTACGGGACTAACTTTGTCTAGCTGCGGTGTAGCAGCTCCAATGTTTTTAATCTTTGTTTCTTCTTAACCACTTAAGGACCTCCGCACGCACAGAATGGCACGGATGGGCACAAGGGCGTAAATTTACGTCCTTGCCCAGTAGCGGGTCGGGGGTCCGATCGGGACCCCCTCCGTGGCGTGCGGAGGTCCCCGTGTCTCCAGGAGCGATCCGGGGCGAGCGGGCGGATGTCGGTGTTTACCCGCCCCCCCGCGATCGCTCCCAGCCAATCGCTGCGCTCCCCCTTTGTGTCACTTCCTCCTCCTGTGTAAACACAGGAAGGGGGAAGTGATGTAATCTCTCATCGCAGCAGTATTTCCAACCGCTGCGATGAGAGGAACACCTCACAGTAAATGTGCACCAACATTACACTGACACACACTCACATAGGCATACTTAACCCCTTGCGATCTGCCCCCCCACCCCCCCTATCACAGTGTCACTGAATGCAGTGATCTAATCACTGCATTTAGTGTCAGTGTGACAGGCAGTGTAAAATCAGTTAGTGTTAGGTTCAGGATAGCCCCCCCACCCCCCCTAACAAAGTTTTAACCCCCTGATCACCGCCCTAGTTAACCCTTTCACTCCCTATTGCCAGCGTCACTAAGCGATCATTTTTCTGATCGCTGTATTAGTGTCGCTGTTCCCCGCTAGGTAGCTATTTTTTTTTTATTGCGATTTTTTTTTTTTTACTAAAGACATGTGGCTAAATAAATTTTGGCCTAAATGTTTTACTAAAATTTAGTTTATTTGATTTTTTTTTAACAAAAAGTAAAAAATAGTGTTTTTTTTTTCAAAAATGTCGCTCTATTTTTGTATATAGCGCAAAAAATAAAAATCGCAGAGGTGATCAAATACCACCAAAAGAAAGCTCTATTTGTGGGAAGAAAAGGACGCAAATTTTGTTTGGGAGCCACGTCGCACGACCGCGCAATTGTCTGTTAAAGCGACGCAGTGCCGAATCGCAAAAACACCTTGGGTCATTTACCAGCGTATTGGTCCGGGTCTTAAGTGGTTAAGAAAAAAAAAAAATTTAATTTTTTAATTTTCTACCAATACCCTGTTCCAATCTGGAAACGGGTTTACAATAAAAGTCACCAGGAAATATTACACCATGAGGATTTCTCTTTTTCTTGCCTCCTCATAACCACTGCCATCTCCCTTGGAGCCATTGATCACAACCCAGGAAACATCAAGCACGGCGACTGATCCAACATCCAGAAAGTTAACCCACTACGTACCGCCACTTACAGAGGTTGGTAAACAGCAACTACCCACTGATCCCCAAGGCTCTACACCCCCGCTGAGGGGACTACAATCTGGTAAGAGGGGATACATGTGGGGGGATAACTGGAATTCCCGCTGTCAATTGTAGTGCAATATTTGGTACCAACATCCTAGTTGACCACGCAGCACTTTACTGAAGTTACCTACCACGTCACGGATGAATATAAAAATATATATGAAACTATACGGTTATTACCTAATTAAAACATATTGTAACCATATGTCAGCTCAGGCACCAGCTGACCATTGTATATTGTAATTTACCAGTAAGGTTTTTTCTGACATATATTATATAGGTCACTTTATTATTTATTTATCTTAGTCTATCTTCATCACCATTATTTACATATAGGGAAGAATATATCACACCACTGAGCGACTTCACGCCTTATTTCAGAAATTGTCTTATTTTTCTTTTTTTGACCACACTGAGTGGATCACATACACGTAAGGGTATAGGGCACCACTATTTCCTTTCAGCCAACATCACTTTGAATATTATATGGGTATCTAGTTTTTTCCCTTATCTTATAACACCCAGCACTGCACACCACAACACTGCAATTGGCACAACAAAATCACTGAGGTGTCAACACTACACTTTACACTAGGCTTCAAAAAATATAAAATATATACAGTAGCCATCAATAATACCAATTTCCATAAGGCAATTATCATTATGATCACATGAGCACATCATAAAGTGCCCTTTTTTTCCCTTTGAGGGATTATCAGCAAGAAGGGATCACTTGGTGAAGCGGCGAGTTTTGTTTCCAATAAACTCTTCCGCTACAAATACCCGACACGTGAAATATACATCACATCCATATAGCAGCGCCAATTATCTGTAACTAACACCAATTCAACATACTTTCCTATCTATTTACTAATGCTAGCTGCAGAAAGTATTGAATGGGAGCGCACCGTTCCACTTTAACCGCTTAAGGACCGCCCCACGTACATAAACTGCAGCAGGGTGGCCCTTTAGCACTGGGGTGCGCATGCGCTGGCAACCTGTCGGGACCCATTGATCGCTCCCGACAGACAAAACTGTGGTCCGCCTATGTAAACACTGTTCTGTGACAGAAGACAGAGATCTTGTGTTTCTGCAAAATAGGAACACTGATCTCTGTCTTCTTACAGTACCCCCCACAGTTAGAAAGCACTCCCTAGGCATACATTTAACCCTTCAATTGCCCTTGATAAGCCCCTTCCCTGCCAATGTCATTAGTACAACAGTGCATTTTTTTTTTAGCACAAATCAATGTATTATGCCGCGTACACACGATCATTTTTTGTGATGAAAAAAAACGACGTTTTCTGTGAAGTAAAAAACGAAGTTTTTGAAACGTCACTTTTCAAAGACAATGTTGCATACACACCATCATTTTTTTCACAAAAAGCGAGGTTACGTTCAGCACTCTTTTCCATTGAAGCTCGCTTCATAACTAGCTTCTGGGCATGCGCGGGTTGAAAAACGTCATTTTAAACAACGTTTTTGCTACACACAGTGACTTTTTGTGAAACAAAAAACGAAGTTTTGAAAAACGACACAAAAAATTCAAGCATGTTGGAATTTTTTTTGGTCGTTTTTTTAAGACAAAAAACGACGTTTTGCCCACACACCATCAATTTAAATGACGTTTTAAAAAACAACGTTTTTTTTCATCGCAAAAAACTACCGTGTGTACGCGGCATCAGTGTCACTGGTCCCCAAAAAAGTGTCAGAAGTGTCCGATTTGTCTGCCGCAATCCTGCTATAAGCCGCTGGTTGACGCCATTACTAGTAAAACATAAAATAAAAATATCCCATAGTTTGTAGATGTTAATCGCTCTTGTGCAAACAAAATTAATATACGCTTATTGTGATTTTTTTTTTTTTACCAAAAATATGTAGCAGAATATATATTGCCATAAATTGATGAATACATTGGATTTTTTACATTTATTGGATATGTTTTATAGCAAAACGTAAAAAAAATTATATAATTTTTTTTTCAAAAATTGTTTTTTTTATAGCACAAAAAATAAAACCGCAGGTGATCAAATACCACCAAAAGAAAGCTCTTTTTTGTGTGTGGAAAAGAAGGACATTCATTTATTTGGGTACAGCGTTGCACAACCACAAAATTGTTAAAATAACACATATGCGGGAACCAGCGCGATTCCAGTACAAGTTCCCACATCGCCGGCAGTTCACACTGCCCTCTGCGAACCACTGCGAGAAAGTTAGCGACACCCCCAGATTGGTTTGCAAAAATCGCAGTGCGATCTGTCAAATGGTGCAGGATTGGATCACATGGGTGTGAACATACGACCCAATTTCAGTGCAAACCAAAAAAAGGATCTTGCACCATTTTGGTGGGAATGCGATTTCAAACATAGTTTGTATGGCTGAATTCATAACGCACAAACATCACAAGTGATCTGCACAGCAATGCGGTGCAAAGCACATGCAATGTATCATCGCACAAGCATGAACCCAGCCTTGCTATGCCTTGTTTTCTCTGTGTCTTTTTGTGGAGACAACCATCCCAGTAGAGTTGGGATTTCTCTTTCCAGGAGTCATTGACATGAGGAAGCAAACTGAACAGAACTCCAAATCTCCTGTGACCAGCAGTCAAAGGTAGCAGTGCCTTAGATCTCGCAGCAGACATATAGCTGTGGATCTGTAGGCACAGAATAGCCCGGGCACCCTGACATAAAAATAAGTGCACTGCTATTTTCCGAAGAAATTTCAGACAATAAGACCTCATACACACTGTACTCCAAAGGATGTCTAGGAGAAAAGCAGATGTAAAATGGGTCAAAAGTCACGTTTTTGCATACTAGTTTGCGCATTTGGCAGTAATGCATTTCATTGGCCAGAATATTAATTTATTCTCACCATTAAAATGTATTAACATCATCATTAATGCGTATTTGCAATTTATTTTTTCAGCCCAAAACGCTCCTCTTCAGAACGTGCAAGTGGTGGGTTTTCTTTTCTGCCTCTGAACTCCATAGACACATAGGCTAATATGGGGGGCGTTTAGAGGAGGAGGAAAAAAAAACATGGAGGCTAACATTGCAGCTTTGCATAGTAACCAATCAGCTTCTAGGTTTATTTTGTGTCCACCCGTTTTTTAAAAACTCCTGTCAGTTTGTGTAAAATTTACATTTTAGCAATAAAAAGTTAAAGGAGGCTCATTACTGACACTAAAAACGACTCCCCCCCCCCCCCCTATTCAACCAGCATGTAAAAACAATAAAAATGATAAACAAAAAAATTGTAAAAAATAATATGACTTGATTCCTCCATTCATATATTCAATGCAGGTGAGGAAATCCTCCATGTTAGGCTATTGTATTCTGACAGCAGTGGGACTTCCCACAGCATCTGACAGAGTAAATAAATCACACTGTACTATACTAATTTATGAGAGTCGCCTGAAGGCAAGTAAACAGCACAGAACTCAAACCATGCAGGGATGGGTTTATACTAGCGTTGCATAGATACTAGTATCGGTACCAGTGCGGATACCGAGCATTTGCAGGAGTACTTCTAAATCAGGGGTCTCAAAGTACCGGCCCGCGGACCAGTTTTGCGGCCATTTGCAGGGGGTGCCGCGGCAGTGTAGATGCAGAGTAGCGCAGGAAGCATCTGTCATAAGTTCACTTCTCATGTCACGCTGGCGCTGGTACTCCCTGGCGGCCCCCCCTCTTTTCTCGTCCATCCCCAGTTGCTTGTGACATCATCTGAGATGGACGAGAAGAGAGGGGGGAGGGGCCGTCGGAGAGTAGCAGCGTGACATGAGAGACAAGTGAACTTATGACAGACGCTTCCTGCGCTACTCTGCCTTTGAAGAAAACAACAGGTAAATGCTGACCTGTGCTCTCATGTGCCCTGATGTGCTACTATGTGCCCTCATGTGCCCTGATCGTGTCCTGATGTGCTCCCATGTGCCCTCATGTGCCTTGATTGTGCCCTGATGTCCCCTGATTGTGCCCTCATTGTGCTGTGCCCTGATGTGCTCCCATGTGCCCTGATAGTGCCCTGGTGTGCTCGTATGTACATGGGGTACATATACATGGGGTACCCTGATGTGCTGGGCTTTGTACCCTGATGTGCCATGTGCCCTGTCCTGATGTGCTGTGCCCTGATGTGCTCTCATGTGCCCCATGTGCTCTGATTGTGCCCCATGTACCCTGATGTGGCATGTGCCCCATGTACCCTGATGTGCTGTGCCCTGATGTGCCATGTCCTGTACCGTGATGTGCCATGTGCTGTACCCTGATGGTGAGTGGTCAGTGTGCAGTGTAGTGGTCAGTGTGCAGTGTAGTGGTCAGTGTGCAGTGTAGTGGTCAGGGTTAATAATGCGTCTGCTCACACCAGTGCTGGGGGTTAATAATACGTTCGCTGACACCAGTACTGTATTTGAAGTTGGAAAGTTTGCATGCGGCCCCCCATGGGATATGAAAACTTGTCTTGTGGCCCTCAGGTAATTTGATTTTGAGACCCCTGTTCTAAATGCTCTGATGCTTCACCCGATACCTGGACAATCAGGGGTGATCGGTGTGGTGCGCGGGGGGGTTTACAAGCACAGATCTCCCTGTATAGATTTCCATAAAAGCAGCTGGACGGACGCTTTTCCTCTTCTCTCTCCAAGTGGCTTTCAGCTGCTTTATTAAAATCTATACAGGAAGAACGGTACTTTTAACTCCCCCCACCACCGCACGATCACCCCTGACTGTCCCCTGTGTCCTCCGTGTCCCCCTCCAGTCCCCGCCATGTCCTGAATCTGTCAGGATGGAGAGCGGAGGAAGGAGCTGGTCATCTGTCATTTACCGGCTCATTCCTTTTCTGAATGCACAGTCAGTAATCACTGCCTCTATCCATTCACATAATTGAGCATAGTAATCTGTATTTACAATGTCCCCGTTTTTGATTAGAGAGGAGCCGTTGTATTCTGTCCATTCATTTTCAGTGCAGCTGAGGCTGCAGAGAAAGGGAGTGGGGAATATACGCGTCTTTAGTCCCTTTATCTGCTTTAAAGGGGTCCGTTTAGACCCCTGATCTTTCACCAAAGGCACCCCCAACAGGGCTGATATATAGATAGAAAGAGACATATGTATATATATATATGAGATTATATATCTATTTTTTGTAATATATATATATATATATATATATATATATATATATATATATATATATATATATATATATATATATAATATCTATAATATTTAAATAGGTAAAAACAAAAATATTTATACATATATTTTAAAAAATATAAAAAAAAAAAAAAAAAAAAAAAAAGACAATCCACTCTTATAAAAATCGGCTTTGGTATGTACTTGGGGGGGGGGGAGTATCGGTACTTGTACTCCGTCTTAAAAAAGTGGTATCAGTGCAACCCTAGTTTATACTACCAGTAGCTTGGTGTGAGATATGGGCAGGCTCTTAACAGTGTCGGAGGCACATCACGTACATTTGTAGTCTCTGCTCTCAGTGCCTTTAAATGGGTTTCTAAAAAGGGAGACATTAAAGTGGGGTTCCACCTGCAATTTTTTTTTTTTAAGTCAGCAACTACAAACACTGTAGCTGCTTACTTTTAATAAGGACACTTACCCATCCTAGGCGCCCCGTGATGTTGCCCCCCCCCCCCCCCAGGCCGATCCCTCGATCCTGGCAGATCCCGGCACCGCCATCCTCACTAAGGGAAACAGGCAGTGAAGCCTTGTGGCTTCACTGCCCGTTTCCTACTGCACATGTGCGAGTCTCGCGGCGCTTTGTGAATGGGCAGCTGCTTTCTGGGATACACGCGGTTCCCAGAAGGCAGCGCGCCCCATTCCCCAGAGAACAAATGCGAGGACGACGAGGAAGAAGACCTGCCGCGGTATGGGAAGAGGCAGTTTAGGAAGAACCGCATAGCAACTGCCATTTCTGGTACGTGTAAAAAAAAAAAAAACATTTTTTGCAAGATTTTGGTGTATTTTTTTTTTTTTTAGAGTGGATCTCCACTTTAAGAGGGCAGAATGATTTGTAGCCACAAGCATAATGGAAATGAATGCCGAGAAGGTTATTCTGAAATTTGTATTTGTACTATAGAGATGACATTACATCATAGTTTACTTGCTCTGGCACTCTGTATAGTGATGAGAAGTGGGTGCAAGCTGTTAATCTTTGTAAACCGATCCGTTACATGTCCCACCTCCCCAATTTCACCTCAGATATGGTGCCCACCATTGATGGCTCTATGCTGGGTAGACGCTGAATGAACCCAATACAAGATTGAAAACCCCCAAGCCTTCAAACGCCTAAGGAACTCCCTTACTTACCTCTGGTAGAGGTTAGGGCTAGTATACAATTATAAAAGTAGCTAGTGTAAGTATTATCGAAGAAATACACAATATATCAACAATTCTTGAAAAAAAAAAAAAACACACACCACACATACACACAACAAACATAACAGGAAAACTCTGAATCACCTCACTGCACAACTAACCATTTCTGTTTATGAAGTCAAAAGGAAAAACTCACCAAATATATCCTGTAGGCATCAATCCGTTTAATCTTTCCCCAACATACTTGCGTATCATTCATCTCTGTTGAACCAGAGCCACAAGTCTCATTCCCAGAGAAGCTGCAGGACAAAAAAAAAACAACACTTAAACTAAAGTGATTAAAGTTGTGTTTGTGTCAAATTTGAGTCAAATAAAGACTTGTATGTACAAGATGTTCCTCTATGAGAAGAGGAATATAATTCCAGTGAAGGTTCAGTGTTTCATGAAAATGTGATTCACACAACAAAACCATAATAGATGCTTCAAACCATTCTTGACCAGATCTACATTTTTATACATTTTTAAAATGTTTACAATGTGGACAGACACAAATAGCTCCCATACCCAGTTTCCCCAAAAATAAACCCTCCCCCGAAAATAAGACCTAGCGTTATTTTCCAGGAGGGCGGCAATATAAGCCCTACCCCTAAAAGCCCTAGTTTAAAATATTTGTAAAATCTTAAAATCCACTCTATTACAGGAGTATATAATGTACAATATGTGTGTTTCTGTAATATAACTGCAGGGAAGAGAGCGCCGGCGGGTCACAGAAATGCAGAGCGGCGCTATAACAAAGGTATTTGGTACAATTATATTACAGAAACACACACTGTACATTATATAATATTGTAATAGAGTGGATTATAGGATTATAGGATTTTACAAGGGGGAGAGAAGACGGCACATTACATGGTAAGACCTACCCCAAAAATAAGCCCTACTGTGTCTTTTGTTGCCAAAATGAATATAAGACCGGGGCTTATTTTCGGGAAAACACGGTAGCAGTTTTGTAACATGCACAACTCTATCTTCCCATTTCATCTTGCAATTTGTAGCGGTATACAGATTTTCTGCTGTAACTGATTGCAACAAATTCACTTCACAGTCCCTGGTGCTATATGGTCAGCAGCAGCCACACTGAACAACAACAATTATCAGATATAAAAGGTGCCAACTTTCAGACCTTTGTGAATTATATGGTAGCTGCCCCTTAAAGTGAACATTGCACTAAAACCATGTAAATCCTATTAAGGCCAAAACTTGTGCAAAGCAGAAAATCTAATGCATGTCGTGTTGTACCAACTCATTTAAAGTGAACAAACAATATATAAAATATTCTCCACAACAAAACAACATGATGCTGAACACCAAAAAATATGTTTGCCCAAAATAATTATATTACTGTGTCTATATGCATTTCAAAAAGTGTCCATTTTAAACCTTAACCACTTAACCCCGAGACCATATTGCTGGTCAAAGACCAGAGCACTTTTTGCGGTTCGGCACTGCGCCGCTTTAACTGACAATTGCGCGGTCGTGCGACATGGCTCTCAAACAAAATTGGCGTCCTTTTTTTTCCCACAAATAGAGCTTTCTTTTGGTGGTATTTGATCACCTCTGCGTTTTTTAGTTTTTGCGCTATAAACAAAAATAGAGCGATAATTTTGAAAAAAAATCTTTTTTACTTTTTGCTATAATAAATATCCCCCAAAAATATATAAAACAAAGCACAATTTTTTTCCTCAATTTAGGCCGATACGTATTCGTCTACATATTTTTCGGGGGAAAAAAAAAAAAAAAAATCGCAATAAGCGCTTGATTGGTTTGCGCAAAAGTTATAGCGTTTACAAAATAGGGGGTCGTTTTATTAATATTTTTTTTTACTAGTAATGGCTGCGATCAGCGTTTTTTTTTCGGTACTGCGGACACTTCGGACACTGTTGACACATTTTTGGGACCATTGGCATTTTTAGAGCGATCAGTGCTATAAAAATGCATGGATTACTATAAAAATTCCACTGGCAGTAAAGGGGTTAACACTAGGGGGCGGGAAGGGGTTAAATGTGTAACCTGGGTGTGTTCTAACTGTATGGGGGGGTGGACTGACTGAGGGAAATGAATGATCGCTGTTCATACATTGTATGAACAGAAGATCAGCATTTCTCTCCTGGTCCTCGCTCTGTAACGAGCGATCGCGTTTGGCCGCTTCAGGAGACAACATAGAGCTATGGGCTCACGCAGGGGAGCCGACCTGCCGCTGTAGAACTGCGGCAGCTGGTCAGCAAGTAGTTAAAGTGCAAGTTCACCTTTACAGAAAACCTGTAAGGTAATCTTACACTACACCCTGTTCCCCATCCCCCCGGTCCCGTTGTACCTGAGGCTGGCGATCACCAGGTAGGAGACATCAGGTTGCCGCTTTACCGGTCCAGGTATTTGAAATCCCTGCAGCTTTCTCTCTTCTCCCCCGGTACCAGGATGGGCTAGGCAGGTTACGATTGGTGTGTACCAATAAGAATGCCTCCTATGCATACCTTTACAAGGTACATTTAGGCGATTAAGCCACAGGGATTTCAAATCCCTGCACTGGTAAAGTGGCGACCTGATGTCTCCTAGTGGGTGATCACCAGCCTTAGGTACATTGGGACCAAGGGGAGCGGGGGGTGCTCAGTGTAAGTTTATCTTAAAGATTTTCTGTAAAAGTGAACTTGCCCTTTAAAAAACAAACAAAAACAAAACAAACACACACCCCACCAACTTGGTCCCATCTCCCATCTACCGTTCTCTGTGTATTACTGTGAAGAGCCTCTCCACTCCCAGGCACACAGTGCTCCACCACATGCGGTAATAGAGGTACGGGCATCAGATCTACATGGTCAAAGACCTATTACAGCCTTAAAGGGGTTGTAAAGGAAAACATTTTCCCCTAAATAGCTTCTTTTACCTTAGTGCAGTCCTCCTTCACTTGCCTCATCCTTCCATTTTGCTTTTAAATGTCCTTATTTCTTCTGAGAAATCCTCACTTCCTGTTCTTCTGTCTGTAACTCACCACCGTAATGCAATACTTTCTTCCTGGTGTGGAGAAAGCCTCTTGAGGGAGGAGGGGGCGAGCAGGAGTGTCAGGACACCCACTAACACACAGCTCCTTTCTCTATCTGCAAAGTAGAGAGTGTCCTGACACTTCTGCTCGCCCCCTCAAAAGGCTTTCTCCACACCAGGGAGAAAGCCTCACATTACGGTGTGTAGTTACAGACAGAAGAACAGGAAGTGAGGATTTCTTAGCAGAAATAAGGACATTTAAAAGCAAAATCGAAGGATGAGGTAAGTGAAGGAGGACTGCACTAAGGTAAAGTAAGCTATTTAGGGAAAAAGATTTGTACATTTACAACCCCTTTGAATTCCATACCTGTTTTTTTGCACAGAAATTGTTCAAACTATTTTTTTCCGAAAAAGAAAAAACAAAAACACTTAGAACCCTTTCACACTGGAGGCATTTACAGCACCTGTAAGGCACATGAAAAACACCTCCCCTCCAATCCCAGCGTGAAAGCCCGAGTGCTTTAAACTCTGGGGCGCGGCGCTGGCAAGACATAAAAAAATAAAAAGTCCTGCAAGCAGCATCTTTGAGGTGCTTTAGGAGCGGTCTGTAGTCAGATCTATGGTAGACAGCCGCCACCGGCAGATCCATTCTCCGGCTTGCTAAACGCACGGGCGAGCCAGGAGAAGCACCGGAGCTGCTATGATGGCTTGTTTCCAGCAGCAGGAAAGGAGATCTTCAGGTCAGTACACTGGGCATAATAGTATAGGGCTGCTTTCACATGATGTGCTGCCGTTTACCCACACTGCGGGCGGGTGCAGTGCAGTGCATCTGCAGCTTTTCTGTGGGTTTGCTGCGCTTAGCCATAGACTTCTATTATATCCTGCAGGTTTGGTGCGTTTTTTTGAAGGCAGAAGTTTTGGTATGCTTTCAGAAAGTGTACCACACCTGCAGGATATAATAGACGTCTATGGCATAGTTCAGCTAACCCAGGAAGGTCACAGATGCACTGCACTGCCCACGCGGTGCAGGTAAACTGCAGCACATACATGTGAAAGCAGTGTTATAGGGGGCTCAGAACAGTAAGGGTTGTTTTTACATTTGCAGTTTGGGGGATGGTAAAACCCCATAGTTAAGACACCCTTTAGCTGCAGTGGCCAGAGGTGTACACATGTTGCAGCAGGCGTTATATGCCCTTTCATGGTTGGTGGGTGTAGCACCTGCCAAGCATGACCTGTGAAGGTAAATGAGGCCACTCTGCAAGTGCCCTGCAACCTTGTGCAGTACAGCAAACAAGGGGTTATAGCAGGCAGCTTTGTGTTGCTTTCTCACCACCTGCTTTAACCCCTTGGAGCATGCAGTTGCGGGGCGGTTGCAGAGGGACCCCATTTACTTGAATGGGTCAGGATTGTCAGGCAGTAGCACCCACCAGAAGCAACGGGGGGCTGAATTCTTGCTGCAGCATGTGCACACCTTTGGCTGCTGCCTCAGCACCTAAAGGGAGTAGGGTTTTACAACATCCCAACATTATGGGTGAATAAACCCCAAGGGTGCCACTGCGGAATACAACTAAGGGCTCATTCAAGTGCAGCAGGTGCCTCCTCACCTCCTGATTTAAACCTACGATTGCCGTGCGATGCATGCATTTGAGACACAGTAGTACAGCAACTAGAGGTTTAAATCAGGTATGAAGAGGTGACACTGTGCCCGGTGATCTTTGACTCCTCCCATGTTATTCAGGTAGATCTCCACCTCTTTAAGGTTACCTACCCCTGATTTATGGATTCATTTACATGTCAAAAGCATTTTATTTTTGTTTTGCTGAACAGGTATAAATACAAATCTTGCCCATTTATTTTCATTGTGCTAAAAGGATAACAGTTCTCCAAAAAATAACAATCACTGCTGTATGTGGTCTTGCGCCAAGAGTTGCATGCGGTCAGAACGTACGTCCTTGAGCATGCGGGTGCTTTACACAATCCTCTCCTGTCATACCTGTGTATAGGTGCATCTTCTAACTAATCTGGAGCTCCATGGTGTGGGCTTTATATGCAGAGAAAGGATCACCTGAGCTGTTGGACTCTGATAAATATCGGGTGATACACAGTGGAGTCAAAAAAGTAGGGCTGCGGAAATGAACGATCAATTCCTCGATTAATCGTTAATTTTTTTGATCGATGAACATTTTTTCTGATCGGTACTCACCTCTCCGCTGGCTTCCGGGTCTTCAGCGAGTCCATCCATAGGAAAGGCTGCGGCTTCGGCCTAGCTCTGGAGCGGCAGCCATCTTGGTACACCCCGGTGGCCTAGTAGGGGCGCGCTAATGTCATCATCACCCGCCTGCTTGTGTCGTCTGCGGACGGGTCTGCCTGCTGTCGTTTATATTCTGGTAAGAGCAGACAATTCCTATACATACAGTGGGGGAGATGTGGACATTACAGTAGGGATGTTGCTGATTAAAATTTTCGTGTTCGATTAATCGTTTTAATCGCACATAGAATCCAACTACTTTTTTTAAGCTGATCTCCTTGCTTTGCAACTCTGCATTAGTCAGTGGTAAATGTGGTATGCACTATATACAATCACCCGACACTAGTTCGTTTCCACAATCCATGACTTAACTTCACAGTTCACACAAATACGTTTTAAATTCAAACTGTAGCATTGACGTAAGTAAATTGTATTTATTTTTATTAAACTTTTATAAAACGTATTCCCCCCCCCACTGTAATGTCCACAGACATCTCCCCCCCCCCACTAATGTCCACAGACATCTCCCCCCCCCCCACTGTAATGTCCACAGACATCTCCCCCCCCCCCCCCCCCACTGTAATGTCCACAGACATCTCCCCCCCCACTGTAATGTCCACAGACATCTCTCCCCCCCCCCCCCCACTGTAGTGTCCACAGACATCTCCCTCCCCCACTGTAATGTCCACAGACATCTCCCCCCCCCCCCCACTGTAATGTCCACAGACATCTCCCCCCCCCCACTGTAATGTCCACAGACATCTCCCCCCCCCCCACTGTAATGTCCACAGACATCTCCCCCCCCCCCCACTGTAATGTCCACAGACATCTCCCCCCCCCCACTGTAGTGTCCACAGACATCTCCCCCCCCCCCACTGTAGTGTCCACAGACATCTCCCCCCCCCCCCCCCACTGTAGTGTCCACAGACATCTCCCCCCCCCCCCCCCCACTGTAGTGTCCACAGACATCTCCCCCCCCCCCCCCCCCCACTGTAGTGTCCACAGACATCTCCCCCCCCCCCACTGTAGTGTCCACAGACATCTCCCCCCCCCCACTGTAGTGTCCACAGACATCTCCCCCCCCCCACTGTAGTGTCCACAGACATCTCCCCCCCCCCCCACTGTAGTGTCCACAGGCATCTCCCCCCCACTGTAGTGTCCACAGACATCCCCCCCCCCCACTGCATCAAAGGAAAGATGGACGGGCCTTGAACCATCAAATCTTGGGCGAGAACCTCCTTCCCTCAGCCAGGGCATTGAAAATGGATTGTGGATGGCGATTCCAGCATGACAATGACTCAAAACAGCAACAAAGGAAAAGCTCAAGAAGAAGCACATTAAGGTCCTGGAGTGGCCTAGCCAATCTCCAGACCTTAATCCCATAGCAAATATGTGGAGGGAGCTGAAGGTTACAGTTCCCAAATGTCAGCCTCGAAACCTTAATGACTTGGAGAGGAACGGCAGAGAGGAGTGGGACAAAATCCCTCCTGAGACTTTTCTGAAATGCATTTTTCTGGATATTTTTGTTATTCTGTCTCTCATTGTTAAATTAAACCCATCATTAAAATGATAGACTGATCACTTCTTTTTCAATGAATTGTATTTCCTTATACGTTTCATCTACCCGGTGAGTGCATTGCAGAGCTGGTGGTGCACTGTTGGTGACAAATGTGGATTATTTCTGCACTTGGGGACACTGCATATGCATTTATTAAGGAGGAAGATTGAGATTTATCATTGCACCTAATTTTGGGACTTTGATATTAAAGCGGAGTTCCACCCAAAAATACTGCAGCTGCTGACTTTTAAATATGGACACTTACCTGTCCTGGGTGCCCTCGATGTCCTCACCCGAAGCCAATCTGTCCCTCAGCTCACGGATGGAGGAATAGCCATCTTCTGTAAGGGAATCCGGAAGTGAAGCCTTGTGGCTTCGCAGCCTGGTTCCCTACTGCGCATGTGCGAGTCGCGCTGCGCGATCCCAATGGTCCCTGCTGTCTTCTGGGACCTGTGTATCTCCCAGAAGACAGTGTGGGGCCAGAAAAGGCGTAGATATCTGCGAATACTGTGGCCATCTATGCCTGGAAGTGGGAGCAAATACCTGGATTACCCAGGCATCTGCTCCACCCATAAATGTGCCAAATGTGACACGGGGGGGGGGGGTCAAAAGTTTGATTTTAGGGTGGAACTCCGCTTTAAAAAGGAAGTAAACTCTCATCTAAAAAATTAAAAAAAACGACCCTGCAAGACAAAAGGCATAATGAGCTAGTATGCATAGCATACTAGCTCATTATGCATTACTTTCCTCAGATCTAAGCCCCCGCAGCAGTCCATGTCTCCCCCTCCAGCCGCCGACATGTCTTCCCGGAGTTACTTGTGGGTATCGCGGCTCCGGTGCTGTGATTGGCTGGAGTCGCAATGACGTCACTCCCGCGCATGCACACGCAGGAACTGCTGGTAACGACATGAAGACTGAAGCAACGGCACATAGGTGGCATTGCTTCAGTTTGGCCTAGTGCGCATGTGCCGATGAGTTCGGCACATGCAGACACAGCGGGATATCTCCTAAACCGTGCAGGTTTAGGAAATATCCTGGGTAGCTTACCTGTAGCATAAAGTTGTTAAAAAGGATTTACAACCACTTTAATCTCTGCAGTTATTTTTGGGACTTTGCACTATGAGCACTTTCCTAGGAGGAAGATTGATATTCATCTTTGCACTTACTTTTAAGAATGGTTGCCACCTAGTGGGGATTACCCCTCATTACATGTATTGTTTAACCACTTGCGGACCGCCGCATGTACATTTACGTCGGCAGAATGGCACGTACAGGCACATTGGCGTACCTGTACGTCCCTGTCTAGACGTGGGTCGGGGTTCCAAACGGGACACCCCCCCCCCCCCCGGTACATGCAGCGGTTCCCGTGGCTTCAGGAGCGATCCGGGACGAGGGGGGCAGCTGTTCGTTTTTGTCCGCCCCCTCCGGATCGCTCCCAGCAAATCCGCGCACTCCCCCTGTGTGTCACTTCCTCCTCCTGTGTAAACACAGGAAGGGGGAAGTGATGTAATCTCTCCTCTCAGCGGTATTTTCAACCGCTGCTGAGGAGAGATTACATCACATAGTAAGTCTGCACAACACTACACTGACACACACTACACATAGGCACATTAACCCTCCCCGGTCACAGTATCACTGAATGCAGTGATCATATATGTACTGATCACTGCATTTAGTGTCAGTGTGACAGGCAGTTAGTGTTAGGTCCAGGGTAGCCCCCGTACCCCCCCCCTAATAAAGTTTTAACCCCTTGATCACCGCCCTAGTTAACCCTTTCACTCCCTATTGCCAGTGTCACTAAGCGATCATTTTTCTGATCGCTGTATTAGTGTCGCTGTTCCCGCTAAATAGCTATTTATTTATTTTTTGTGATTTTTTTTACTAAAGACGTGTGGCTGAATACATTTTGGCCTAAATGTTTGACTAAAATTTAGTTTATTTGATTTTTCTTATAACAAAAACTAAAAAATATTGTTTTTTTCTCAAAAATGTCGCTCTATTTTTGTATATAGCGCAAAAAATAAAAATCGCAGAGGCGATCAAATACCACCAAAAGAAAGCTCTATTTGTGGGAAGAAAAGGACGCAAATTTTGTTTGGGAGCCACGTCACACGACCGCGCAATTGTCTGTTAAAGCGACGCAGTGCCGAATTGTAAAAACCCCTTGGGTCATTTAGCAGCATATTGGTCCGGTCCTTAAGTGGTTATTTATATAAAAAAAGTATTTTGGTTTAAATGATGATTATGAATTCCAGCATTTCATTTACGCACGCAATTATATATATGTAGAATTTTTGAACGCTGCACTGTCACTTTTAATTTCTGCATATAAGATTGGCTGATTACCTTTTTGCTTGATGAAGTGCTCACTCATATTCTTGCACACCTGTTCTGTCTCTTTAAATTTCATGTGGCTCCATCATGGTGACACCATCCATTAAGATTTGCAGCAGAGGGACTTGTAAGTCTCAAAGGTTGTGATATATTACTACACTTGTAGTCTATTGTTTATTTTCAGCACAAGGCAGGAGCCTGTGACAAACAGATCATGGTTGCAATGTTCTGCAGGGCTCAATGCATAAAAATAAATAAAAAAAATAATAAAAAAAATGCACATTTTTCTTTTTTAACGTAGGCGCATTTTCTTTCAGCTAAGCGAACGGATAAGACAACCACATTTCTATACACTGCCAACCTAGCTCCTCTACTTCAATTTTTCCCACCCCAGTATTACTCACCATGTGACCTGCACGAGGGACAGAGGTACAGCTGTTGCATATATCGCCAGATCTCCATACAGATATATAATAATGCACAAATAAAAGAGGTTTACACCAACTGTAGGGGAAAGCAGAAAGACACCAACAAATTATCTCTGAAACGGAGATGAACAAGGATAGATTTTAGTTATAAAGCCAAAAGAAACACTGTTTGTTACATGGTTCTTAACCACGTGCCTACTGGGCACTTTTACCCCATTCCTGCCCAGGCCAATTTTCAGCTTTCAGCACTATGGCACTTTGAATGACAATTGCGCAGTCATGCAACACTGTACCCTTATGACATTTTTATATAAATAAAATAAAAATTCAAACAAATAGTTTTTTAGTGGTATTTAATCATCACTGGGGTATTATATTTTGCTAAACAAAACGAAAAAGAAAGACAATTTTATGGGCACCGATAGACAGCATCAATAGGTGGCACTGATTGGCAGCACTGCACTGATAATCGGTGCCCTGATGATCAGTGTACATGTCCCTTTAACACAAGCCAGTTATCACGCTGTCAGCATGAGGAGAGGAAAGGAAAGCCAATAACCGACTTGTGTTTACATTAGCGATCACGTGATGCATTAAGGTGAAAAAACACCTGAGGATTAGATTAAATTAGTATAATCCCCGCAGTAGACCTGCCCGATTAATCGCGGAGAGAATCGCAATCTCGATTCTCCCCGCCCACGATCTCCCCGCGGGATGACCGGCGATTCTTTTTGGTCACCGCCATTCCACGTAACCAGCGAGGAACACAAATGCTGCAGAAGCAGTACCGCCGGCAACCACTGGGTGGCGCATGGAGACACACAGTCGTATTAATCTTTCTCGCAGTTCTGTGCAACTGTGCGTCTCCATGCACCACCCAGTGGTTGTCGGCAGTACTGCTTCTGATGTACAGAACTGTGAGAAAGATTAATACAACTGTATGTCTCCATGCGCCACCCAGTGGTTGCCGGCGGTACTGCTTCTGATGTATAAAAAACAGACCAGTGAAATATCTATATTGTTAAAGACCATATAACTCCTATGAAAAAAGCAGAATCAAAGTTTGATTCTGCTTTTTTCAAAGGAGTTATATGGTCTTTAACATTATAGACATATCACTGGTCTGTTTTTTATATATTCGTATTTTCAAATAAATCACAGGTTCATTTATTTGGGGGGGGGGGGGGGGGGGGGGGTTCTGGCCAGGGGGCGTTGCTAGGTGCCAAAAAGACCAGGGGCTTCAGCCTGAAGCCAAGCCAAGCCGGGGGGGGGGGGTTTGGGTGCGGTCGGTGGAGTGGTGCGGGGTGACCTACCTGACACACATACCCTGTGTGTACACACACTGACATAACCCACATACACTGGCCTGACCCACTGACCTGTCCTACATACACTAACCTGCCTACACTGACCTGTCCTACATACACTAACCTGCCTACACTAACCTGCCTACACTAACCTGCCTACACTAACCTGCCTACACTAACCTGCCTACACTAACCTGCCTACACTAACCTGCCTACACTAACCTGCCTACACTAACCTGCCTACACTAACCTGCCTACACTAACCTGCCTACACTAACCTGTCCCACTGACCTGCCTACACTAACCTGTCCCACTGACCTGCCTACACTGACCTGTCCCACTGACCTGTCCCACTGACCTGTCCCACTGACCTGTCCCACTGACCTGTCCCACTGACCTGTCCCACTGACCTGTCCCACTGACCTGTCCTGCATACATTATGTCTAGGATGGAGTAAGAGATAGGGAGATGGGAAAGTAGGAGAGAGAGGGAGGGGAAATTAGGGGAGTAAGAGAGATAGGAAGGGAGAAGGAGAGGCAGGGTGAGGAAGGGAGTGCAAGAGAAGGGGATTTAAGTCAGGGGAGGGAGAGAGGGGGAGAAGAGTAGGAAGTGGGGGGGTAGGAAGTGGGGGGTAGTGAGGGAGGGGGTAGTGAGGGAGTGGGTAGTGAGGGAGGGGGTGTAGGAAGTGGGGGGGTAGGAAGTGGGAGGTTGAGAGAAAAAGGGTAAATTGATCAGTATGTCTGCTATGTATGTCCCACTCCCACCATTATATAGAACAGGAATGCTTCATAAAATTGTTACAGCAAAGAAAAGGATTATACGTGAAGTCTCCGCAGATTGCAGCATGGCATTTAATAAAGAAAGCATGACACATTGGGGGCAATGCATATGACTTGGCATTTTACAACTTTTTTTTTTTTTAAGTACAGTACAGTACAGTACAGTACAGGTTTCCTCTGAGAGTGGACTCACCCTTCTCCGTGTAGAAGGCAGGCTGTCACACTGCAGTTCTTCGCTGCTCGCCTGTCCCTCCTCCCATCGTTACAGTCAGTAATTCAGTGCAGGATGTGTCCTCCTTCCCGGGCTCTCTCGGTCCCTCTCTCCTATCAGGACCAGGAGCCCGTTCATGCCATGCATCCCACGGCCGAATCCATCCTGCCCAGTCCGCATCCATAGTTCCCTCTACTTGCCTCAGCCCACGTGTACTCAGCCTGAGAGCCTGAATGGTCAGTCCACCCCTCCTGTCAACCACCATACACGGCCCCGGGGCTGGCCTGGCAATCGCACGATGCCTCGGTTAGAAGAGTTGGAAGGTGGAGGCATAGGGAGCCATTGAGAAGCTGGCTTAGGGGTGGGACTAATGGCCGGCGCCCGAAATGGCCAGTGGCTCGGCACTGGCGGCACTTGGCCGCACTCGGCCACTTTTCGCCAGACACTCGGGGCTAACAATTTAATGCAATGCTGCATAGACTCTGGGCTTTTCGGGGACCCATTCGGGGCTCCAGCCCCCCAAGCCACGCCCTAACGACGCCTCTGGTTCTGGCTATCAAATTTTTGAGAATCGTGATCTTTAGTCTAAGCAAAAGAATCGCGATTCTCATTTTGACCAGAATCGTGCAGCCCTACCCCCCAGGCCAGTCTGTCCCCAGGATATCCCCCCCCCCGCCCCCCAGGCCAGTCTGTCCCCCAGGATATTCCACCCAGGCCAGTCTGTCCCCCAGTTAAAGCACCCCCACCAATATAATTAAAAGCACTGATAGCCAATTGGAGGGGAGGTGGAGATAGGAGGGCCGCTGCTGCATTTCTGCCACTGAAGTGTCCGGGTTTCAGGTGGACTGAAACTCAGACACAGGACCAAAATCCCTTATTATCTTGGCAGTTAACTGAGTAAACTTGGTTAGGACCTTTGTCATAAGTGAACCAATTGTACAATCCAAAATAGCCAACAGGGGCATATGTAATCACTAGTGCTACAGAAACAGCAGTGAATGTCCTACATCATTGCCCCCCTATAGTTCTCACAACCAACCACTACAGTGTTTATTTAGACTGCAATACTTTATTTTTTAACCAAATGGACCATTGCAGAAAAATTGATACAAGATCATGCCATGGGTCTTGTACCAGTCTATGGGACTCTATGCCTGTTCAAGATCTTGGTGCAGGAGCAAAGTGGAGCAATGGGAGCTGTGTCCGCAAAAAGACTGTGATGGACTCCATGGACTGGTATGCTTCCCCCCCCCCCTTCTTATACAAGGACAAGTGTGACAGATTTGAAATTTCATTTTAATACTGAACACTATATATTATAGAACAGATATATGTTCTTATTGCAATGCTTATGAATATGTATTGCCACTAGCCCATGCTAGGAAACAAACAACATAAATAAAACACCATTTTATTTATAGCAATCTAGCTCCACCTGCTGGAATACGGATAGGCTACCAAAAGGAAAATTAATAATAAATAATTTAAAATAGAAATGGACTGCGGGGAAGTGGCAATGCATTATAAAACCATTGCAATTCCAAAACACAGAAGTTGTGCACATCAGAATTCACACCTTTATTAAAAAACATTGACGCCATCTGCCCCATTTCCACTCGCTCCACAATTTCAAAAGGGTCGGATAAACCACGGCGCTCTGAAAGATATAAAAAAAATAATAATAATATAATAAAAAAAAGTGTCAGTCATATTTTTAAAATATAAATGAAAATCTTAAAAAAAAAGAAGAGCTTATGGAAATTCTTGCCAGCTTTTCATGCAAGACACATAAATACTCACGCACAGAGAGGATGGGTCGAGCTTCTGAGCTGTCATACCCATCTGCAGACAGAGATTCATTATCAGAATTTTCAGATGAATCCATTTCCTACAGAAGAGGACACAAGTCTAATGTCAAACCAGCAGCATCAGGACAATACATAAATTAGGAATAGTCTACCTAAAGAAGTCATCAGCACAACAGGTTCTCACCGCCCCCATCATGACCAGGCCATGCACGGTCGTACCCCAACAACATTTATGTCTTTTCCCCCCTACAAAAAGAGCTTTCTTTTGGTGGTATTTGATCACCTCTGCAATACTATATATACACACACACACACACACACTATATATATATATATATACACTGTATGCCAACAGGCCAAGGGCATCCTTGCTTATAGCTATACTACTGACTTTAGAGGAGCAAAGAAGGAGGAGGGCACGGGAGAGGATATACAGCACACGCATAGACATCTTTGGCATGAGTGATTCTGAGGTGTATTCAGATTCACCCCTGCTGCCATCATGGAATTAACCACAACCCTGCAGGAGGACATCACCAGCACAACACACCGCTCACATGCAGTGCAGCCACTGGTCAAGGTCCTGCCAACACTCCATTTCCTTGCCAGTGGCTCTTTTCAAAGAACAAGTGGAGTGGTGGCTGGGATGTCACAATCCTCCATGAGCAGATGTGTGCACCAGGTTATCCCTGCAATCCTCAGACGCATGGCCAACCAAATCACCAAACCAACCACTGAGGACCTGCGGCTGAAGGCAATGACAGATTTCTACAGAATTGCCAGATTCCCACGCACTGTGGGGGCCATTGGTTGCACACATGTGGCACTCCAGCCCCCCCATTAGACAGAGCACATATACCGCAATCTGAAGCATTGGCATTCCATCAACATACAGGTGATAGTCGATGCCCAAGGCCTCATATGGCACGTCCGTGCCAAACACCCCAGATCCAGCCATGACAGCTACATATACAATCAGAGCCCCATCCCAATGGAATTCAAACAGAACGTGTATGGGGACAGCTGGCTGGTTGGTGAGTGACATGAGTGACATGGGTGGCAGGCATGACTGTCCCCCCCCCCCATGATGCACACATCACAAGGGGCACATGCATGACTAACATCCTCCTGTCTTTTCCCTTCCAGATGACTCTGCATATGCACTGGGACCCCATCTCATGACTCCTATCCGGAATCCCCAAACCCCAGGAGAGGAAAGATACAATGAAGCCCACGCCCAAACACGTGCAGTGGTGGAGCGCACCTTTGGCCTCCTGAAGTCACGTTTCCGATGCCTGGATAAGTCTGGGGGTACCCTGTTGTATTCCCCAAACTTTGTGTGCCAGATCATCGGTGCATGTTGCATGCTGCACAACTTCGCAGTAAGAAAGGGCCTGCAGATTGACAAACGTGATGACCTGACCCCTGAACCAGACAATCCCCCCTAACCGAGGCTACCCAGTCTTCTGAGGGAAGAGCAGCCAGGAGACAGCTCACATTAGGCATCTTTGCACGTTAAACACACACATTAATCATGGCACAATGAGAATGCATGCATGCACACCACTGTGGTCCCTAGCACAGACACACCACATCCTCATCAAATTGGATTAGCACAAGGCCACCATGCAGAACTTGTGAGCAGCAACGCCACGCCATGGCTCCAATTATGTCACTGTACATTTATACACCATTCACACGGACCTGGGGATCACTTCTCCCTGGTTCTGGGAAACCCTTCACCACAAATGAGGGTGACACCCCTTTTCCGGCAGGAATGTCACCCCCACTTTCCAAAATCATTCACAACCCAAAAAAAAAAATCAAACAATTGTCCAGCAAAAAAAAAAGAAAAGTCCAGCACCAAAAAAAAAAAAAAAGAAAAAAAAAAGAAGGGGAAAACCAAATTAATGCCGCTGGCGTGACCCACGCCTGGGGCGCCCACGGCCCCGGCTCCTCAGGGGAGACTCATGGGAGGGGTAATCCGGGGAAGGAGGAGCAGCCCATGGTCTCTGCCCACCTGACGGCCTGCCCTCCAAGGCCACGGCTATTCTGTTCAGGCCAGCATTTAGTGTTGCCGTATTAGCCTGGATAGTCTGGGTGAGGGCCCTCACATCCTGCCCAACGTCTGCTGTAGTAGTCTGCAGTTCGTTTAGGCAGTTTGTAGGAGCCCGGGAGTGGCAGTCCAGGTCCCCAAGCGTATCCTTTATGGAGGACAGGCTCTCCTCCATCCGCACCAAAGTCTGGCTGACCTGTACCAGATGGTGGGTCTGAAGGGCCTGGTCCCTTCTGAGATTGGCGGGCAGAACCTCGGCCACCCCCCTGGTCTTCTGGGACGACTTCCTGCCTCCAGATGATGCTTGTAGCTGGGGAGAAGGGGAGGCCCTTGGGAGGGGAGCCCTGTTGGGGGAGGAGTGGGAGGGGCTACCCCTTATGGAGGGCTGGCTGCTGCCAGCCAGAGGGGAAGACTCCTCCAAAAACAACAAGCCACTGCCTGACATGACCTCCTCCAACTCAAACTCCTCCTCCTCAAACTCCTCCGAGGACTCCAGCTTTGTCTGGGGGTCCTCATCAGGCTGGTGTCCCGGGGATGGTGCAGTCAGGCCAGATGGCCCAGCACCCTCCTGCACATCTGTGGATGACACAAAACATTCACAGGTTGGTGGATCCACACACTTGCCACATATTCCCTTCCCCACCCCCCACACATGCTACACACCAGATAGGGGAAAAAAAACCTTACCTGTCATCACAGCCTCCTCAATGGAGTCATAGCCAGGCAGGCCCTCCACTTGCTGCCTATTAAAGGTCTGGGCCACCACACGCTCCTCCGCTGTCAGCCTAACAGGGCATGGTGGGCCCCCTCTAGTGCCCTTGGCATGTGCTGCCATCTGCCCCAGCTTTTTACAGACCAGACGCCGGAGATCATTGATCTTCTTGACGATCCCCTTGCGTGTCTGGGTCTCCCCCCCCCCCAATGAATTTACTTGGTCGGTAATGTTCTGCAAGGTCTCCTTCTTCCTGGCTGGGGGGGGGGGGGTTGGCACTCTCCGGGCCGTGCAGGAAACGCCCATATTGGGTAAGGGCCCGGGCAATAATTTGTTTCTCCCCCAAAGTAAATTTGGTCTTGCGCTTCCTCTCAGTCATATTCATACAACAAATCTCTCCCAAACAATCACCAAAAATCACTCACAAAAACAAGCAGGAAAAATCAAGCAACAAAACAAACAAACAAAATCTATCAACCAAAAAGTTGCACAACCAGTTACCAAAAGACACTATCAAATATATTATGCAAAACACTAGCTCAAACAGTCAACAAATATCACAAAGACAAGTCACAAAGCAACAAACGTGAACACACAACAGAACAAAAGCACCTTGCTGTATAAGAAGGGATACAAAGTTTATTTTTTATAGCGTTAGGGCACCCGCCATATTTTTCCCAATAAAGTTTTAACCCCCTGATCGCCCGGCAGTGATCAAAGTTTGGTTTTAGCGCCAGATAGGGTCTGCGTCGCCCCAGGCGTCAGATTAGTGCCAGTAGCGCTAACACCTACGCACGCATCATACGCCACCCTTAGTGGTATAGTATCTGATACCTGATCTGATCAGATCTATACTAGCGTCCCCTGCAGTTCAGGGTTTCCAAAAACGCATTGTTAGCGGGATCAGCCCAGATACCTGCTAGCACCTGCGTTTAGCCCCTTCGCCCAGCCCACCCAAGTGCAGTATCGATCAATCGATCACCGAGACAAAACACAGAATCACATAACTGCAGCGTCAGGCCTGATCTCTGCGATCGCTAACAGGTCAGGTGCATTTGGTAGCGTTGACTCAGTCTCTAACAGGTCAGGTGCTTTTTTACCTGTGAATCTCACCACTGTACCCCTAAATTTAGAGCCCAACATGGCAAATCGAAGGTACAGTGGTGAAGAGGCCTACTTGTTTCTGAGCCTAACAGATAGTGAGGAGGAGGTCAGGCATCTGTCAAATTCTAGCTCAGAATACGATCCTGTAGACAGTGGCTCCCTGACAGATAGCCGAAGACAGAGTTGTGGTCCCTGCTAGGGTCAGGTGTACCAGACCCCGATCTTCTGCTGTCGCTGAAGTGCAAGAACCGCAGGGCTCTCGTATGGAGCAGAGAGCCAGTAATAGCGCCGCTATTCCTTCTGGTAAACTGGCAAGCACCAGCGGCCTAGTAGATCCTGGTCATACATCCAGCACTCCAGTAACACTTGGTGACGTGGCGAGTCCCAGAAGTGCAGTTCAAGCTGGCGAGGTGGCAAGCACAAGTAGTGTCCCGCTGCCACCAAGAAGAAGAAGACAAAGACGGGCCCGCCGTGCCCATAGTGCCCTTCCTGCTGCATTCGCCAATCCTGATTGGGTACCCACCAATTCTGCAGCACCCGTACTTCCCCCATTCACTGGCCAACACGGAATTCAGGTGGAAACAGTTGATTTTATGCCACTGGATTTTTATTCACTGCTTTTCACCGAAGATCTCTATGTGGACCAAAACAATTTGTATGTTGGTCAATACATCGCCGCTAATCCCCAGCTGTCCCTTGCCAGAGATTGGAAACCAATTACGGTTTCTGAATTTAAGATCTTTCTGGGCCTATCCCTCTTCATGGGCATTACTAAAAAGAGTGAACTGCGGTTGTAATGGTCCACGCACCCAATTCACTATATGCCCATTTTCTCTACCTCCATGGCCAGGACACGATTCAAGCAGATCTTGCGGTTCATGCATTTCAGTGACAATGAACTCTGTCGTCCTCGGGGAGACCCTGGATTCGATCGGCTCTACAAAATTCGGCCCCTCGTAAACCACTTCAACGAACGGTTTGCAGCCTTGTATAGACCCCATCAAGTTGTCTGCGATGACGAGTCCCTGATTAAGTTTTCTGCCCGCTTGTCATTCAAACAATACCTTCCCAGCAAGCGTGCCAGATACGGGGTCAAGATGTATAAGCTCTGTGACAGGGCAACAGGCTATACATCTAGCTTTATGGTTTACGAGGGAAAAGACAGTCACGTAGAGCCGGACAACTGCCCAGATTACATAGGGAGCGCTGGTAGGATAGTGTGGGAATTGGTGTCACCCTTATTCGGAAAGGGGTACCACTTGTACGTGGACAATTATCACTTGCCACTTTTTAGTCACCTTTTTGATTATGGAATTGGCGCATGTGGCACCGTGCGACCTAATCACCGGGGCTTACACCAACGGCTTGTAGAATCCCATTTTAGTCGGGGGGAGAGAGCCTGCTTACAGTGTAATAATTTGTTAGCAGTGACGTGGAGGGATTCACGGAATGTTTTCATTCTGTCCACGCTTCACGCAGACACAGCAGTCCAAATTCCTACGGCGGCTGGTGTTGTGGAGAAACCCCTCTGTATCCACGAGTACAACCTTAACATGGGAGGGGTGGACCTCAATGACCAGTTGTTGGCACCGTACCTAATTGCCCATAAGGCCAGACACTGGTACAAAAAAGTGTCTGTTTGTTTCAATTGGCTTTGCTGAACGCTCATGTGCTATACAGAGCTTCAGGACGGACTGGATCCTTCCTAAAATTCCAGGAAGAGATCGTCACAGCCCTTCTGTTTCCAGACGGTGCTGTGCCCCACCTTCCCAACGCAAATGCAGTGAGCCGGCTGTATGAGAGGCATTTTCCTTTTGTCCTCCCTGTACCCCTACCCAAAGAACCCACCAAAGAAGATGTTGTGTCTGCAGCAAACTCGGATTTAGGTGTGACACCAGCCTTTATTGTCCCTCCTGCCCTGACCAACCTGGTCTCTGCATTGGTGTATGTTTCAAACGCTACCACACACTAGTTGAGTTTTAGCATAGGGTACAGCACCACACAGTCCTAGGCACACTAACACAGGGTCTCGGAAGTTGTGATGGCCATCACATTTTGAGAGACCATAATCTTCAACGTTCAGTTTACAGTTTTTATAAAAGTGAAAAAAAAAAAAAAAACTCACACAAAAACATCCGAAAATAGTTGTGGTTGTATTTTTCTCCTCTCTTTATTGTTCTCTTATGTTCACTCTCTACTGTCCACTCACTATTGTTGTATATCTATTCTCTCAATTTTTACAATGTTTTATTGTATTTGCTTTGCAGGTATTGTATGTTATACTGTAATGTTTGTTTTATTGTTAACCATCATTTGCTTAGCAGGTACGCCATTCAGTTGCATCGCGGATTTATTTAGCGTGACAGCAACAGCGTTTGCTCCCACGATACATAAAGCCGCGACTCCAACGCTATAGGAGGTGATTTCACCACCACAGTTAAAAAAAGACCATATATGCCGAAGCATGGGGGCATTAGGGGGGGGGGGGGGAGCGATTTTGTTCGTAATGCCGCGTACATACGGTCGAAATTCCGACAGAGGCTTCGGCATATATATTTTTTAGGCACAGGTTGCGTTAAAAAATGTTTTATTTTTTTCTGGTATTTGCTTTGCAGGTATGGTAAGATCTTACTGTTAAAATGTAATGTTACTTTGTTTTAATGTTAACCATCATTTTCTTAGCAGGTACGCCATTCAGTTGCAGCGCGGATTTATTAAGCGTGACAGCAACAGCATTTGCTCCCATGATACATAAAGCCGCGACTCCAACACTGAGAGGTGATTTCACCACCACAGTTAAAAAAAAAAAAGAGCATTGATGCCGAAGCATGGGGGCATTAGGGGCAGAGGAGCGATTTTGCTCCTAATGCCGTGTACATACGGTCGAGATTCCGTCGGAAGCTTGCCCGTGGAAAAGTCCGACTGTGTGTATGCGCCATAACTTTTTATGCGGCGTATATACGTTTGTGAGCGGCATTACTTTTTTGCGGGAGGATGCCCCCATGCTTCGGCATATATAACTGGTGCATGTATGCCCATCATTAGAAGTGGGTGGATGAAGGGAGGTATTCCAACAGGCTGCATGAAAAAAAAAAATAGATTACAATACATGTCCAACAAGAACCATTAACGTATAGTATGTTGCTGGACTTTGAATGGTTATACCAGAATGATGCCTGCGGGTTTAGGTATCATTCTTTTCAGCCAGCGGTCGGCTTTCATGTAAAAGCAATCCTAGCGGCTAATTAGCCTCTAGACTGCTTTTACAAGCAGTGGGAGGGAATGTCCCCCCCCCCCCACTGGATATAAACCTCACCATTGTTGGGAAAGTGGGAAAACATTTTATCACACCGATCTTGGTGTGGTCAGATGCTTTGAGGGCAGAGGAGAGATCTAGGGTCTAATAGACCCCAATTTGTTTAAAAAAAAAAAAAAAAAAGAGTACCTGTCACCAACTATTGCTATCATGGGGGATATTTACATGCCCTAAGATAACAATAAATAAAAAAAATAAAAAAAAGGAAGGAACAGTTTAAAAAAATAAAATTAAAATAAAAATAATCCAAAAAAAAAAAAAAAGTGTCAGAAAGGGCTTTGTCTTCAAGTGGTTAGAAGAGTGGGTGATGTGCGACATAAGCTTCTAAATGTTGTGCATAAAATGCCAGGACAGTTCAAACCCCCCCCCCCCCCCCCCCCCCCCCCCCCCCCAAAATGACCCCATTTTGGAAAGTAGACACCCCAAGCTATTTGCTGAGAGCATGTCGAGTCAATGGAATATTTTATATTTTGACACAAGTTGTGGGAAAGAGAATTATTTTTTATTTTTTTTGCACTTTTGTTGTCACTAAATGATATATTGCTCAAACATATGTGGAATTACACCCAAAATACATTCTGCTGCTTCTCCCGAGTACGGGGATACCGCATGTGTGAGACTTTTTGAAAGCCTAGCCGCGTACGGGACCCCAAAAACCAAATCACTGCCTTCAGGCTTTCTAAGGGTGTAAATTTTGGATTTCACTCTTCACTACCTATCACAGTTTCGGAGGCCATGGAATGCCCAGATGGCACAAACCCCCCCCCCCAAATGACCCCATTTTGGAAAGTAGACACCCCAATCTATTTGCTGAGAGGTATGGTGAGTATTTTGCAGATCTTGCTTTTTGTCACAAAGATTTGAAAAAAAAATATATATATATTAGATATATATAGATATATATCTATATATATCTATATATATATATATAGATATATACCTTTCTTCATTTTCAAAAATAAATGAGCGCTGTAAAATACTCACCATGTTTCTCAGCAAATAGCCTGGGGTGTCTACTTTACAAAATGAGGTAATTGGGGGGGTTGTGCTATTTGGGAAAAAACTGTCATAGGTAGTAAGAAGTGAAATCAAATATTTGCGCCCTTAGAAATCCTGAAGGCGGTGCTTGGTTTTCGGGGCCCCGTACGCGGTTAGGCTCCCAAGTCCCACACATGTGGTATCCCCATACTCAGGAGAAGCAGCAAAATGTATTTTGGGGTGCAATTCCACATATAACCATGGCATGTGTGAGCAATATATGATTTAGTTACAACTTTTTGTATTTTTTATTTTAGTAGGTAGTTGCATTCAATATACGACTTAAAGTAGTATAATCACTTTGTACAAGCAAACATTTAACAGAAAAATAATACGGTACTCGGCGACCTAGGCCAGCCTACCCAAATTGGGTACAAACTGTAGGACTGGGAGGTCACCAAGATGATCAGTGGTACACCTATACAGCTAAAGAAAATACAAATAAAAAGAGGGGGAGGGATGGAGAAAACTGAAATAAAGGCTGCCGTTAGTCATTATCTATACCAAAGATTCAGTATTTTATAATTGAAAACGAGGTTCAAGGTGCACAAACCATAGGATGGACTATGGGTGACCTAAAGTATTGCAGTGCCACGTCCTAACATAACTGGAAAGATTTGTGGTTTTGGAAAGAAAATGGACTTTATAGGCACCAGTCAAACATAAAATGAGTTTTTATTGATACAATACCAAAAGAATTTTGGTGTTGCAATCAAAATTACAATACACGTTTATAAAAATACATTTAAAAATCACATATGATTGATCACAAAATAAAAGGTAGTGAACAGAAAAAAGTCGTTGTAACCAGAAATGGTCCGGCGTAGAAATCAATGTTGGTTGATGACTACTGTAGGTACAAGTACAGATAAACATAGACTCTACATGTTTCGCATTTAATGCTTCCTCAGGAGCTATGATTATTCGTTCCCAATAGTGGGTTTCATTAAAAATTGACAGTATAGATGGATACTGTATGGAACCTAAAGAGATCCAAATAATTGTAGAGCGATCCGGGTAAAGCTAAAGCGACGTGGCTTCCTCCAAGTGTGTATACCGCAGAGTGTTTTAGTAGAAAGGGCTGATCAACTACTTAGATTAGTATGCTCAAGCAGCTAAATCTATGAAGTAGAGGGAGTAATCCCACAGCGTTGAAGCCTGGATTCCAATCAGTGAATGGCCCAAAAATTGATTGATAGCAGTCTGCTACTCTCAGCAGGGAACCTAACCAAACGGCTTGGCTGCCATACTCCTAAACACACCGCAGCTATTAACCAATTTTTGGGCCATTCACTGATTGGAATCCAGGCTTCAACGCTGTGGGATTACTCCCTCTACTTCATAGATTTAGCTGCTTGAGCATACTAATCTAAGTAGTTGATCAGCCCTTTCTACTAAAACACTCTGCGGTATACACACTTGGAGGAAGCCACGTCGCTTTAGCTTTACCCGGATCGCTCTACAATTATTTGGATCTCTTTAGGTTCCATACAGTATCCATCTATACTGTCAATTTTTAATGAAACCCACTATTGGGAATGAACAATCATAGCTCCTGAGGAAGCATTAAATGCGAAACATGTAGAGTCTATGTTTATCTGTGCTTGTACCTACAGTAGTCATCAACCAACGTTGATTTCTACGCCGGACCATTTCTGGTTACAACGACTTTTTTCTGTTCACTACTTTTATTTTGTGATCAATCATATGTGATTTTTAAATGTATTTTTATAAACGTGTATTGTAATTTTGATTGCAACACCAAAATTCTTTTGGTATTGTATCAATAAAAACTAATTTTATGTTTATGACTGGTGCCAGTATTTTATAATGTTTTTCTTCAGACTATAGGAAGATTATTAAAGTAAGGGATCTTTTAAATTTTTGGAAGCTTTCGGGTGGGTTAACCACATTATCCATTTTCTACGATAGGGGATTATAGAATCATTCTCATAGGCTAATAATAGTTCTAATTGAGCTTGGGTGTTTAATCTGGTGATGACCATTGGTAGGTTTGGGGTGTCTGCGGATTTCCATAGAGAGGCCACTGTAATTCTTGAGGCTATCAAAATATGTAAGACAATAGTCCTGTACATAGTGGGGTATTTGTCTACATCTATAATGCGTTGGTAGGAGTAAGCTTGGCAAGGTTACCCGTAAGATTGGCGATAAAGGATGAGATAGAGTTCCAAAAACTTTTTAGAGTCTTGCAACTCCAAAGCGTGTGCAGGAGGTTTCCCGTTTGCTCGTTAAATTTCCAACAGATGTCGGATGCAGTTGGATACATTTTGGATAACTTGTATGGTGTTAAGTTCCATCCATTAATTATTTTTTGGGCATTATCCCAGTGTTCAATGCAAGAAGATGATTTTCTTTTTGTTTGAAATGCTTTAATCCACTGAGACGGGGAAAAAATCTGGTCCAGATCTCTCTCCCATTTCAGCATATTTGTGCTTAGACAATTTATCTGGAACAAAAAAAAAAAAAACAGAGTTGCTTTCTCGATCCTTACTACTAAAAATAATGGGCTTCCCAGACATTAGAAATTATTGTTTTGCTTCTATCTTAGATCAGATGAAACATTGGTTTACCCCAACAAATGACAAATTATGGGTAAGCATTGAACGTCTAGCCACACACAATTTTGACCTCCCTTCTCTCGCAATAGCTAGCGCCATTATCCCTAAGATAACAATCCCCAACCTAATAAGCATTAAAACTACTTTGTTCGCTTGGAAACACATTCTCTCAAAAACCAGACATGTAGAGAAAAAGGCTAAATTACATCTTCCCACAGAAGTCATTAATTATTGCAGAATCAGATTCTCTGTAAACGACTGGATCAGTAATGGATATAATCTACACCAGGGGTCTCAAAGTACCGGCCCTCGATTCGCGCTAAATCCCCGCGATCCGCGCTAAATCCCCGCGATCCGCAGTAAATCCCCGCGATCCGCAGTAAATCCCCGCTCAACAACTCCGGGGCTCATCAACTATGATCTGCGGACCCCCCCCCCCCCCTGCTCAACAACTTCGTTGGGAGGTATGCTCATTTGTCCCTCATTCTGAAGTTGAAAAGTTGGGAGGTATGCCTGATGTGCTCTGATTTACCCCATGTACCCTGATATGCCATGTGCCCCAGGTACCCTGATGTGCCATGTGCCCCATGTACCTCATGTACCCTGATGTGCTGGGCTCTGTACATCAGGGTACCCTGTGCCCTGTACCCCGATGTGCCATGTGCCCTGTACTGATGTGCTGTGCCTGATGTGCTCTCATGTGCCCTGATATGCCCCATGTGCCCTGATGTGTGCCATGTACACAGATTTGCTGGGCTTTGTACCCTGATGTGCTGTTTCATGTGCCCTGTACCCTGATGTGCCATGTGCCTTGTCCTGATATGTCCTGTCCTGATGTGCCGTGCTCTGTACCCTGATGTGGATTGTTGTGCTGTACCCCTATGTGCTGTGCTCTGATGTGCCATGTACCCTGTTGTGCTCCGATGTGCTGTGCCCTGTACCCTGATGTGTGATGTGCCCCGATGTGCCCCGATGTGCGCTGTGCCCCGATGTGCGCTGTGCCATGTACCCTGTATCCTGATGTGCTTTGCCCTGATGTGCTGTGCCATGTGCCCTTATTTGCTGGGCTCTGTGCCTTGATGTGCTGTACCTGATGTGCCGTGCCCTGTACCCTGATGTGCTGTGCCCTGTACCCTGATGTGCTGTGCCCTGTACCCTGATGTGCTGTGCAATAATTTGCTGGGCTCTGAGCCTTGATGTGCTGTGCCATGATGGTGAGTGGGCAGTGTGCAGTGTAGTGGTCTGTCGGCAGTGTAGTGGTCTGTCGGCAGTGTGCAGTGTAGTGGTCCGTGTGCTGTGGCCCGTGTGCAGTGGTCAGGGTTAATAATGCGTTTGCTGACACCAATACTAGGGTTTAATAATGTGTCCGCTGACACCAGTGCTGGGGGTTAATAATGTGTCTGCTGACACCAGTGCCGGGGGTTAATAATGTGTCTGCTGACACCAGTGCTGGGCGTTAATAATGCGTCCGCTGACACCAGTACTGTTTTTGAAGTTTAAAAGTTTGCATGCGGCCCCCCATGGGATATGAAAACTTGTCTTGCGGCCCTCAGGTAATTTGAGTTTGAGACCCCTAATCTACACCAAACCTACCCCCTAATGTTAAGAACATCATCGAGACTTTAGATTGGTAAGTGTACCGACTGAAGGATTTCTCTTCCAGTAATTTGATCAAATTAACTAACCAGCGGACATGTCCGGAAACCTGTCCGCTAGGCTGTACACACGATGGATATGTCTGCTGAAACTGGTCTGCGGACCAGTTTCAGCGGACATGTTCGATCGTGTGTACGCGGCCTTAACTGGTTCAGTGAATATGTTGCGTACTGCCTGACTTGTCCATGTGGCCAGTTGTATGTGGGTAGAACCATCCGCTCCCGTAGCAAGACGCTTCATCGAAGAGGGTTGCGACAAACAATGTTCCCAGAATTTTTGGGGGAAAAGAACCAGCAGTCCACAGTTGGTCTGAAGGTATGGGAGATTGGGCAATTCTGGGAAGCCTGCCTGCAGCAGAATGTTTCAAAAGTCTAAGCCAGCAGGAGACTTTTTGGATTTATTCCCTAAATACTCTTACTCCAGGGGTTTAAATGAAAAAAATAAAAAAATAATAGCAACTTATACTATATTCTAACAATTCGTTTCCGGTGTCTTAGACTATAGAACTTTTCTAAAGGACTGCATATAGATTAGAAAGAGACCAAGACTACTCAAGCCCTGATCTAGCAATAGTAATAGAGTGATATACAGTACTACAGATACAGATATACTGTGCACGTATCAATCTGTTGTGCGCCAGTGTGTTTTTACCTTTGAAAAAAAACCTGCACAGATGTCCAAAGAGCTGAACTGGATATTAAAGACATTCCTTGGAGGAGTAGACTGACATCTGAATGCCAAGAGGCTACTCACTGGTGTTACACAGTAAACACTACACCTAGACTGCACATGGGACCACTTGTATGGGCTCCATACCAACAACAGGGAACTTACCTCCTCCTTCTCCCATCTCTTCCAGCGCAGTCGAGCATTAGCTGCAGCCATGGCTTCAATAACAAATGTTGTAGTCATATAACTAGAAATGAAAAAATAAAAATAATATATATTTTTTTTTTTTAACCAACCAAGCTATATTTTCAACAACAAATCCTTCTCTTATGTAGCCCTGGTGTGTATTTTTACAGATGCACGACACAGGGTACTCCCCTCTGCCAATACAAGTGTACCTTTTGTGACTCAAACACCAGGAATACATTCTCTCCTGTTTCTAGGGTGCCCAGTTCAATGCAATGACAATGGCGGTAGATAGCGAACACATTATATATATATATATATATATATGTATATATATGTTTTTTTGTTTTGTTTTTAAACAGCCCCCATCCTGTAGACATATGACCTGCTATATGCCACAGCCCATCCTATATAAACATATGACCCCTATATACCACAGCACCCCCATCCTCTATACATCTATTCTAACCCTCCTACATACCATAGTCCCTCATCCTGTATAGATGACAACCTATATCCCACAGCGCCCCTATACTGTATACATTTATTCTACCGCCTCAAAATACCACAGCCCCGACAGATTTATGACCCCCCTCTTTAGGACATCTCTCCCATGCTGTATAGACTTCTGCCCCCCCCCCCCCCCCCCTCCAAATATCTTCTATAGAAATCTGACCCCCTACATACAGCCCCCATCATCAGACTTATTATCCCCCCTATATAGTACAACCCCCACCCTGCAGAGATAAAAAGGTCCACATATGGGCTATGCCATGGATGGAGGGGGATGAAAAGGGGTTCAGTGTAGCTCTATTTAGGAGTGCGATTCCCAGAACTGGCCATACTGGGGTGACACATGAAGTGACAGGAGGACAGTCTGGAGGTGTTGGATAGGCTCCGATTTTAAGCGCTCCCCAGCAGTTAGAGCGGTGCAGGTGTGACACCCCCAGCTGGAAGGGTTGCTTACCTAGGGGATCTGGGCAGGATCTCTTTGTCTGGAAAAGTGTAGCGCTAATAATGACACAAATAATGATAATACAATAAAGATTAAATCATGCAACACCACATGTGAATGAATGGTATACAAAAGTCCATAAATGTTTTGAATGAATCGGTGAGTCGGTTTCTTTGAGTAAAACAGATACACAAAATCCAGTGCATAAAGAAGTGAAAAATCCACCACCGCTTATGACAAGGGGCTTACCGGACCGATTGGACCTAGACAGGCATATACCCACTAGGCCAATCAAGCTTTGTTAAAGTTGATATACTGAAGCGGGTACACCATACACGTCATGCGATTCGGTATCAATGAAGGCAAACCTCAGACAGATGATTCAAAAATACTTCCCAGCAAGCAGCAACTCTCAACAGATCACTCAGAGGGCATATCAGTACTCCAACCGATAAGCATGAAAAAGAGAAGGCAAGGCGTACATAGCGTAATTCCGTAATAAAAATCGATATTTATTATAAAGAGAAAAACTCACATTTTGCAATGGTCAATAGAGCTTATAGAAAAAGGGTAGCAGGAACAACAGTAGTCCATCCCGACATGTTTTGTTACAAAAAGAACATCACCCCAGATGATGTTCTTTTTGTAACGAAACATGTCGGGATGGACTACTGTTGTTCCTGCTACCCTTTTTCTATAAGCTCTATTGACCATTGCAAAATGTGAGTTTTTCTCTTTATAATAAATATCGATTTTTATTACGGAATTACGCTATGTACGCCTTGCCTTCTCTTTTTCATGCTTATCGGTTGGAGTACTGATATGCCCTCTGAGTGATCTGTTGAGAGTTGCTGCTTGCTGGGAAGTATTTTTGAATCATCTGTCTGAGGTTTGCCTTCATTGATACCGAATCGCATGACGTGTATGGTGTACCCGCTTCAGTATATCAACTTTAACAAAGCTTGATTGGCCTAGTGGGTATATGCCTGTCTAGGTCCAATCGGTCCGGTAAGCCCCTTGTCATAAGCGGTGGTGGATTTTTCACTTCTTTATGCACTGGATTTTGTGTATCTGTTTTACTCAAAGAAACCGACTCACCGATTCATTCAAAACATTTATGGACTTTTGTATACCATTCATTCACATGTGGTGTTGCATGATTTAATCTTTATTGTATTATCATTATTTGTGTCATTATTAGCGCTACACTTTTCCACACATTTTCTATTAGCAATTTTTTGATCTCTCTTGCTGTGTTAGCGGCTTTTTGTATTTTAAGATAGCGCAGTATTTTTTCTTTTAGGATCTCTTTGTCCACTGCGGCGAGCGTGCAGTTGGCCGACTCCAACTGGCCGTTGTGTGGCTCTGGTCGGTGGGGGTGGGTTTCCTTCTTGCCAGTGACCGTTGCACCTTGTTGTGCTCACGTGGGTGCTGGGATGGTGATCCTGGTCTTCTGGCTGTGTGGAGGGGGCGATCGGGTCATCCCTACTGATGTTGGGATCCACCTTCCTCTGTGGCTTTTCGGTGCCAACATTGAGTTTGGGGCTGGGTTTGGCTGGACTCTTGTCTTCTGCCCAGTACAGGTGCCTGGGAGCAATAGCGCAAACGCCAGGGCCGACCGAGTCTTATTGGACTTGTTGGCGGATGGCACAGATGCAAATATCCCAGTGCCCCAGTGTGAGCAGCTCAGCAGCCCGGGCCTGCTCTGGAATCTGGGATTGTGCTGTGCGCGTCAGGGTACCCTCTGAATGGGTTGACAAAACACCAGGCGCTAGGACACAATTTCTAGTCACAATGGCAAACTGGGATTTGTTATGCCCTGATCTAAAAGCGACCTCAGGTAAATATTAGGGGGGCTGCTGCACACATATAGAATGCATTAAGATAAAAAACCTGACTTTAAAACCATTTTATATGAACAAGCTGAAGTTAGAAGCCGATTGGCTACCATGCAGAGCTGCACCAGATTTTGCGCTCACCAGTTTTAGCAAGTCAACCCCTTTGTGCGCTTATCCTTTTACCTGTACACAATCCAACACACAGAAGAGCAGAGGTCTCATTTCATCACCTGTAGTGTACTTTGATGGTTTATGATTTTATTTGTTTTTAATGTTCATGTAAAACTATATTATTTTTTCACTTACCTCATAAATGCCAAGAAGATAATAAGGATGAGGCTCACCAACCAGCCTGCGTGGGCAAAGGCCTTTGGCATGGTAAGTGCACCTGTGCCCACAATTAAATTAAACATGTACACAAGTCCAACCTATAGGGAAAAAAAAAAAAAAAAAAAAGCAAAAAACACTTACGGTATATTGTAAAATGTAATCCAATACAATAAACTCAGATGAGCAATTACTTATTCACTTCAGCTCTAGGGAGGCTTTACCCCCTTCATGACTAAAGCAGTTTTTGCCATTCAGCGCTGCAATACTTTACCTGGCAATTGCGCAGTTATGCAACACTCTATGCAAATTACTTCCCCACACAAATAGAGCTTTCTTTTGTTGGTATTTGATCACCACTGGGGTATGATTTTCTTTTTTTTTGTGAATTAAATGAAAAAAAAAAAGTTTCTACTTTCGGTTATAAAACATATTTCTTCATAGATTTAACCCCTTCCATACAGGGCATTTTCACCCCCTTCCTGCCCAGCCCAATTTTTAGTTTTCAGCGCTGTTGCACTTTGAATGACAATTGCGCGGTCAGGCAATACTGTACCCAAATTAAATCATTATGTTTTTTTCCCCACACAAATAGAGCTTTCGTTTGGTGGTATTTGATCATCTCTGCGGTTTTTATTTTTTGCGCTATAAACAAAAGAAGAGCGACAATTTAAAAAAAAACACAATATTTTTTCCTTTTTATTTAATACATCTCACAATATTTTTTTTTAAAAAAAACTTTTTTTCCCCTCAGTTTAGACCGATACGTATTTTACGTATTTTTGGTAAAAAAAAAACCGCAATAATCGTATATTGATTGGTTTGCGCAAAAGTTATAGCGTCTACAAAATAGGTGATAGATTTATGGCATTTTTATTTAATTTTTTTTACTAGTAATGGCGGGGATCTGCGTTTTTTTTTTTTGTGACCGTGACGTTGCGGCGGACATATCGGACACTTTTGACACGTTTTTGGGACCGTTCACATTTACACAGCGATTATTGCTATAAAACTGCACTAATTACTGTGTAAATGTGACTGGCAGGGAAGGGGTTAACACTAGGGGGCGCTGAAGGGGTTAAAATGTGTCCTAAAGTATGTTCTAACTGTAGGGGGAGGGGGACTTACAGGGGGAGGAGATCGATGTGTGTTCCTCTGTACTGGGAACACACATCAGTCTCCTCACCGCTGACAGGAGGTGGATCTGTGTGTTTACACATACAGATCCACACTCCTGCCGTGATTTCCGGAAATCGCGGGTGCCCGGCGGCAATCACGGCCGTCGGGATCGCGGGTGGTGCCGCGCGCGCGCGCCCTAGAACGCCGTGAAGACAGGACGTTGTGCAACGTCCTGTCTCATCGGCAAGGGGATCACCATGACGTGATTCCCCTATAGGCCGGTATGGAAGTGGTTAAATTAATATATTCTGCTACATGTCTTTGGTTAAAAAAAATAAAAGTGTTTTTAAAAAGTGTATAATAATTGGTTTGTGCAGCTACAAACTATGATAAAAAAGGATTTTTAATAAACAGCTTACCTGTAAAATCCTTTTCTTGAAGTACATCACGGGACACAGAGCGCATAGCCATTACACTTGGGTTATATGGGTACCTTCAGGTGTGGACACTGGTGTAATCAATTTCACAGGAAGTTTCCTCCCTATATAACCCCCTCCCACTGGGAGTGCTTCAGTTTTGTAGCAAGCAATTCTCCCGAGGTTACACAATGTTCCCCAAAAGAGGGGTGGGAGCTCTGTGTCCCCGTGATGTACTTCAAGAAAAGGATTTTACAGGTAAGCTGTTTATTAAAAATCCTTTTTTCTTTATCGTACATCACGGGACACAGAGCGCATAGTCATTACACTTGGGATGTCCTAAAGCAATGCTCTATGAAGGGAGGGAGACCGTAAGGCCAAGAATAGCTAAATAAAAACATTGTCAGGAGAAAACATGGCTCCACCAACAGAAAAACAAGGGGGCGTGAACCGGGCCAGAGGATTCTATACTGCTGCCCGTAGGACCGCCTGCCCAAAAGCTGCGTCCGTACCCTTTGCAACGTCCAACTTATAAAATGTAGTAAACGTATGTACGGAAGACCAGATTGCCGCCTTGCAAACCTGTGCCATAGAGATCTGATGGTGTGCCGCCCAGGAGGCACTCATGGCCCTCGTAGAATGGGCTTTAACTGATAAGGGAGGTGGAACGCGCTTCAGACCATATGCCTGAAAAATCAGCTGCTTAATCCACCTAGCCAAGGAAGACTTGGCAGCCGGCTGACCCTTCTTGGGGCCATCCGGAAGAACAAAAAGCACATCTGTTTTCCGAATCTTCTCTGTAGCCTTGAGATAGACCCTCATGGCTCGAACCACGTCCAAAGTATGAAGCCGTCTTTCCTCTCTGGACTGGGGAGTAGGAAAGAAGGATGGTAGGACTAGGTCCTGATTCAAGTGAAAACTGGATATGACCTTAGGAAGGAAAGAAGGTTGAGGCCGCAGAACCACTCTGTCCTTATGCAGAATAAGGTATGGCTCCCTGCATGACAAGGCTGCCAGCTCGGAAACCCTTCTGGCTGAAGCCATAGCCACCAAGAAAACCAACTTTCGGGTTAGTAGCACAAGAGGGATTTCTGTCAGAGGTTCAAACGGCTGCCTTTGTAAAGCTGACAAGACCAGATTTAAATTCCAGGGGCAGAGGGGAGCTCTAATAGGGGGATTCACATGCAAGACCCCCTGCAAGAAGGTTTTCATAAGCGAATGGGTGGCCAAGGGTCTTTGAAACCATATTGATAAAGCCGACACCTGCCCCTTTAGAGTACTAAGAGCCAACCCTTTGTCAACGCCAACCTGGAGGAATCGCAAGATCCTGTCAATAAAAAACTTTCGAGGATGCCATTTTTGAGACTCGCACCACTCCACATAGGTTCTCCAGACTCTGTAATAAATATTTCTGGAGACCGGTTTCCTAGCCTGAATCAACGTAGATATGACCTGATCTGAGAGGCCTCTGCCCTTAAGAATTAGGGATTCAGCCGCCAAGCCGTCAAATTTAGCTGCTGTGAAGCAGGATGGCAGATTGGGCCCTGAGACAGCAGATCTGGGCGTAGGGGGAGCGGCCACGGCGCCCCGACTGACATCTTCACGATGAGTGCGTACCAAGCCCTCCTGGGCCAGGCTGGGGCCACCAGGATCACAGGCCTGCGCTCCACCCGGATCCTCCGTAGAAGGCGGGGAATCATCTGCAGTGGAGGGAACGCATACAGAAGAGAAAACTGGTGCCAAGGACAAACCAAGGCATCGGTCCCGTAGGCCGAGGGATCCCTGGCTCGGGATATGAATTTGTCCAACTTTTTGTTGGATCTCGTTGCCATAATGTCCACCTCTGGGACTCCGAATCTTTGGCAAATCTCTTGGAATACCTGGGGGTGAAGAGACCATTCCCCCGGGAGCAACTGTTGACGACTCAAAAAATCTGCTTGAGAATTGTCTATCCCTGGGATGAACACCGCCGAGATGCAGGGTACATGGGCTTCGGCCCATGAGAAAATCAGGTTTACTTCTCTTTGGGCTGCTGGGCTCTTCGTGCCCCCCTGGTGGTTTATGTATGCCACCGCAGTGGCGTTGTCGGACTGTATCCTTACTGGCAGACCCTGAAGGGGGAGAGTCCAGGCGATCAGGGCCAGCCGAGCAGCTCTGATCTCCAAGATATTGATGGGAAGCAGTTTTTCTGCCTCCGACCACTGCCCTTGCTGGGTCTGTTCTTCTAGAACTGCCCCCCAAACTGACAGGCTGGCATCCGTGGATACTATCTTCCACGTGATGGGGCAAAAGGATTTCCCTTTTGACAAATTTTGAGAGACCAGCCACCAAGACAGGCTGCACCGGACCTTCGGGGAGAGCACTAACGGACGATCTAACGCCAGAATGGACTTGTTCCAAGCAGAGAGAATGGCTGCCTGAAGATATCTGGTATGGATCTGGGCGTAGGGCACAGCCTCGAAGGCGGCCACCATCTTCCCCAGCAGTCGCATACATAGGCGAATAGTCGGCCTCTTCTTGCCTAAGATCACTTGAACTGCTTGAGCTATTGATCTGATCTTTGCTTGAGGTAAAATTATCCTCTGGCAGTCTGTATCTAGCCGAAGGCCTAGATATTCCAACTGCTTTGTGGGTTTCAATACAGATTTTTCTAGGTTTACATTCCACCCGAATTCCTCTAGATGCTGAACTGTGCGACCTACTGCCTGATTGAGGTTGGAAGCTGAGCTGTCGATAACCAGAAGATTGTCCAAGTAAGCCAAGACTAAAATGCCTTCTGTCCTTAGGACGGCTAGCACCAGGGCTAACACCTTTGTGAATACCCGCGGAGCTGTTGCCAACCCGAAAGGGAGGGCTATGAACTGGTAATGGCGGTGATCTATCATAAAACGAAGAAACCTGTGATGTGCCGGGTAGATCGGCACGTGCAGATACGCATCTTTTATGTCTATAGATGCTAGCAAGTCGTCTTGATGTAGGCTGGCTGCCACCGAACGTATGGACTCCATACGAAAGGTCTGAATGTTTAGAAAGCGATTTAGGCGTTTGAGGTCCAAGATAGGCCTGACGTCGCCATTGGGCTTTGGTATTATGAAAAGGTTGGAGTAGAATCCCAGACCCCATTCCTGGGTTGGTACTTCTACAATTACCCCTTGGAGCAAGAGACGATCCAATGCTTTTACAAGAGAGGCCCTCTTTAATGGGTCGCTTGGAAGACTTGACCCCTGAAAATGAGGAGGGGGGACTTCCCGAAACTCTAGCTTGTAGCCCGTGGTTACCACGGATCTTACCCAAGAGTCGGGAATTCTGGCCTTCCACACTTCGGAGAAAAACCGAAGCCTTCCCCCCACCCAAGAGAGTGGGGGCGCCCCTTCATGAATCTGACTTGAGGACTGGTTTAACCGGCTTGCGAGACCAAGGCCTCTTGCCTGTCGTGGCTTGTCCTTGTGGGCGGCTATTAAATGCTGAACGCCCGGGAGGCCGTCGATACTGACGGGAAGTTGAAGGGGCCGAGCCTACGAAGGCCTGTCGCTTAAATGCGGGCCCACGCGATCTTTTCTTGACAGGCAAGAAAGAACTTTTACCACTTGATATGGTCTGGATATATTTATCTAGGTCTTCACCGAATAGTCTCCCACCATGAAAGGGAAATCCTGCTAAAAGCTTTTTGCAGGGTGCCTCTGCTGACCAGTTTTTTAGCCACAAAAGGCGACGCATATGAATCAACAGCAGAGATAAACGGGACGCCTGTTGAACGGAGTCCTTAATTGCATCTACTGCAAAGCAGAGAGCTCTTGGGAGGTCAGCCAATTCACGAGCTTGCTGAGCCGGTATGTCCCTTAATATCTGTTTAGTCTGATCCTTTAAAGCCTGACAAACGCCAATGGCTGCCACTGCTGGCTGAACCACGGCACCTACTGTGGTAAAAGAAGCCTTCAGTAGGGTCTCCAATTTTTTGTCGACTGGATCTTTAAACACCTGGACATTTTCCACCGGACAGGTCAGGGATTTATTTACGCAGGAAATGGCTGCGTCCACGGTAGGGAGTGCCCATTTCTTTGCAAATTCTTCTTCCATAGGATAGAGAATGGTGAACCTTTTAAGAGGGATAAAAATCCTATCAGGTCGAGCCCAATCCTGAAAAATCACGCTCTCCAGAAGGGGGTGAACCGGGAAAGACGCACCACTCAATGGTGCCTTCAAGGAACCTAAAGAGGATACTGCGGGGGCTAATTGTTCTGACACTGGAAGTTTAAAAGCAGTGCGAACCATATCCGTCAGAGACTGGATCCACAGACTCTCTGCTTGAGAAGCCGAAAAAATTTCATCTATAGTGGAATCTTCAATGTCTGACCCGTCAGGACTCAGGTCCGCTTGATCCCCCCCCTGTGGGTCCAATTCCTCCGAAGAGAGGACCTCTGCATCCGAACACACCGTTCTAGGTGACGGGGATCTAGCCCGTTTGCCACCCGGCAAAGAGCGGGCAATTAAAGCAGTTAACCTTTTCTCTAGCCCACCCAGGGTGGATTCTAGCATTTCTTCCGTAACATAAACGGGAATGGGTTGATTGGGGGCCGCCTCTGCCCCTAGCACCCTCAATGGCTCCTGCACGATGCTGTTCGGTGGTCTATCTGGTGAGGGTGGGACCACTGGAGCCTGGCCCAAATCCTCTGACCCCGTTGGAGACCCCTTTACTTTTTTGGCACCTTTTGCAGCCTTAGCTGGTCCTGATCCCTTGGGAGCCATTGCACAACCTTGAGACACCCCTACAGCCAACACCCAACTGTTGTAGCTAGAAGTGAAACATTAATAATGACAGGCTATGGTAAAAAAAAATCTAAATTTTCATACGCCTGAGAAGGCGGCAATACAGAGGAAAGTCCTGTGAGTATTGCCACACCAATGCCCGTTAGCTGGAGTCCAAGGTTGCACCGACTCAGATACTGCCAGATCTAAGTCCCTTTAAGAAAAAAATCTTTTTTTTTTTTTTTTCTGGTCAGTGTGGACTTAAGTCCAGACCTGAAGATCCACAAACCACCACTGGGTGTCACTGTTAGCCAGAACTGGCTCAGCTGCGCGCTCTATGTCCTCACTCTCCACTGCTCTCAGGAGGGAATGACCAGCCAGGAAATGCTTTTTTGCTTTATCTGAGACCTGACGCTGCTGGCCCGCCCCCCCCACGCACACTGACGCTGTAAAAGGCGGCGCGCACGCGCGCGCCCCCGCCCCCCCCGCGCTGAAACCAACATGGAGGAAGCAGAGAGCAGAGGAGAAGCCTGGACCAGCGCTAGTAACACAGACACCCGGTAAGCCACTAATCTTTGTAGTGCACACATAGAGGAAGCTGTCCCCCTAGGCTTCCTAGGAAACAGGAGTTTTGTCAGCACTTCCTCTCTATACACGTGGGGCTGCAGTATCATGCTAACAGGCAAATCTGGGGGGAGTAGCAAAATACATATCTTTAAAAGCATATATATATCTACATGTTATCTGGGTAAACATTAGTACATCCCATCCTGCCTCAAAAGACATAGTGGAGATAGTGGCTGATGCACAAGCATACCATTAGCCAACCCAGAACCCCCAGGGGGATACCTACTGTCGAACCAAGTCCCGCAGGTTCCCTCTTACCTGCTCCACACCGCAGGGTATTGCAAAATGCAAGAGGCCCAGCCTTCCCCCATCTCCGTGGGTATTGTCTTGGACCTTCAGGGACCGGGGTCCTGTGTTAAGGAACCCACACCCCTGGACCTATATAGCATCCTGGCATCAGTAGCGTTTAGTTCTTGGAAGAGACTAAGGCACTGGAGCCCAGAATCCAGCCCTCCAAGGAGAGGCATTATAGGCAAAACCCCACTCCAGCAGGGCCCGGGTACCGTACACCTTGGCTTTGAAGCACTTCGGACGGATCCGGCTAGCTATCCTGGGTCCCGAGACCTCCGAGGGACAGCTAGACGTGACCAACACCTAAGACACTGGCGAAAAAACTGAAGCACTCCCAGTGGGAGGGGGTTATATAGGGAGGAAACTTCCTGTGAAATTGATTACACCAGTGTCCACACCTGAAGGTACCCATATAACCCAAGTGTAATGGCTATGCGCTCTGTGTCCCGTGATGTACGATAAAGAAATATATATATTACACACATACATATATATTATATAATATAACACACAAACACAGGGCTTTTTTTCAGGGGGGGATCTTGGTGGAACTCTGTTCCACCACCTCTGGCTCAGACCCTTAGGGGGGTGGGACCTACTCACCACAATCACTTGTAAACACAGAAGTCCGGTTTCTGTGTTTACAAGTGACAGCTCTGCTAACAGCGACACCAATACAGTGTTCAGTGCCAATACCATACATGGTCACTGTACTAATGACAGCAGCTGGAAAGGGATGAACATCTAAGGGCAATCAAAGGGTTAATTGTGTACATAATGTGCAAGGTGTGCTACTTAAAGTGGTTGTAAACCCTTAGGCCGCGTACACACGATCAGTCCAAACTGATGAAAATGGACTGAAGTTCAGTTTCATCGGTCCAAACCGACCGTGTGTATGGCCCATCAGTCTTTTGTCCTTCAGTTCAAAGTTTTGCTTTAAAAATCGGACTGATGGACGCCTGACCATCGGTCAAAACCGATGGTTAGTATGCAAAAGCATCAGTTCAAAACCCGCGCATGCTCAGAATCAAGTCGAAGCATGCTTGGAAGCATTGAACTTTGTTTTTTTCAGCACGTTGTTGTGTTTTACGTCACCGTGTTCTGACACGATCAGTTTTTGAACTGATGGTGTGTACGCACATCAGACCATCAGTCTGTGAACCGATGAAAATGAACTTCAGTCCGTTTTCATCGGTTTGGACTGATCGTGTGTACAAGGCCTTACAGACCACTTTAACCTACAGGTAAGCCTATATTAAGGCTTACCTGTAGGTGCAAGAAATATCTCCTTAACCTCTACGGTTAAGGAGAGATTTGCAAGAAAGGCGGCACCGATGTCTACGGCGCACTAAGCGTGCCATAGACAACGGTGCACTGAGTGTGCCGCTAGTGAAGGTGATCATGCCGTCACTGCCGGTTCCCACGCAGTAGTGATGTCATTGCTGCTCCAGAGCAGCGATACCCAGAAGGCACCGCAGGTATCATGGCAGCGACGAAGGAGGTGACCAAGGGCTTCGTTCTCAGGTAAGTAATTCACAATGAGCTAGTATGTACCAGTATGTTGGCCAGCCCGGTGTTCCGCATGCACCAGTGTGGACCTAGGCTAAAACTGAAAGTAAAATAAAATACCAAATTTTGGATTGTCCCTAGAACAGGGAGTAGACCAGAAATCTTCTAATAGGGACACTAGTTGTGGCGACAATCAGGGATTCCCTCACTTCCTGTGAGGAAGTCTCCCCAAAGGCATAAATAAATCTGACAGGGGTTATAACCCTGCCTTACTCTATCCAAAATGAAAAAAAGATTTTACCTTTAGTTCCTTAAAGCAGTTGTAAAGGCAGAAGGTTTTTTTTTTCTTTATCTTGATGCATCAAGATAAAAAGACTGTGTGCAGCAGCCCCCCTCACACTTACCCGAGGTCCCTCTGTCCAGCAAGTGTCTTAGCCGTCCGAGATTCTCCTTTATGATTGGCTGAGACACAGCAGCAGTGCCATTGGCTCCCGCTGCTGTCAAAGTCAGCTAGGCAATCAGGAGAGAGAGGGGGCGGGGCCAGGTCTGGGCTTCCTGTCTGAATGGACACATGGAGCCAAGACTCAGCCTGGGTGCCGCCATAGCAAGCTGCTTGCTAAGGGGACACTCGTTAGGAGGGAGGTGCCAGGAACGGCACTGAGAAGAGAATCGGGGCTGCCCTGCGCAAATCCATTACACAGAGAAGGCAATTATAACAGGGGGTCATAGTTTGGGAAAGGTAGTAGAGGGAAATCCAGGAGGTGTTCGATGCCACCCGCTCAAGCTCATAAAAGGATGTGCTTAGTACACATATTATGCAATTGTTACTCTGTAATTGTGGTGGAAGTGGTTGTGCAAGGAGTATGACATGAATGGAGGTTAAAGGCCCCGATCAATTTTTATCACAAGATCGCGCACATTTCCTGACCATAGCTGCTACAAAAATGTGGAAGACAGCCTGACGGTCTTTATCTTGCGGATATTTCATCACATGGGTGTCTGGAGACAATGCACAGTGAAGGGTAAATGTAAGACAAAACACTATGCAGTCTAAGATCACAATAGAACAGGAACAAGGGACGTCCTGCTTGGCTTTGCATTTTACAAACTGTGTGAACATGTGTGGAGGAAAGAAAAGTGCTTCTGTAAGGAACTTACTAAAACTTCTGCTGTAGTCAGCTATTTTACCTGACCACTGGTCTCAATGCTGGAGGCTTGACAAATCAGCTCGCACGATACCAGAATTTATGCTACTGGTATCTTTATAGCACCACACTGGGAGTTACTAGATGTGAATGCATTTTTTATGACTAGGCCCACCATAGACTAATCTTGGCCGGTTCAGCAGGAAATGGCCAAGATTTGAACCACTAATGGACAGCCTGAATGTACCAAGTTGATCAATGGATCAACTTAGGTACATAGACCAATCTGCCGGACTTTTGATTACAGCAAGCGGCTGATACAGCCGATAAAAATAATCACGGTCTTCTCCCGGCACGGACATCTTCCCCTGCCCACCAGCTGGGAGAATACAATGGCTCGGCAGGAGGGATTCCCCTGTCAGCATGGTCTGTGTTGATGGGGAAATCTAGAAAAATTATTTCCTGCAACCCATCATAGCAGGAAAGATATTCGCACCGTGTATGGCCAGCCTTATGCCGCGTACACACGATCATTTTTTGTGATGAAAAAAACGACGTTTTCTGTGAAGTAAAAAACAACGTTTTTGAAACGTCACTTTTCAAAGACGATGTTGCATACACACGATCGTTTTTTTCACAAAAAGCGAGGTTACGTTCACCACTCTTTTCCATTGAAGCTCGCTTCATAACTAGCTTCTGGGCATGCGCGGGTTGAAAAACGTAGTTTTAAACAATGTTTTTGCTACACACGGTGACTTTTTGTGAAACAAAAAACGACGTTTTGAAAAACGACACAAAAAATTCAAGCATGTTGGAATTTTTTTTTGGTCGTTTTTTTGAAGACAAAAAACAACGTTTTGCCCACACACGATCAATTTAAATGACGTTTTAAAAACCGACGTTTTTTTTCATCGCAAAAAACGACCGTGTGTACGCGGCATTAATCACGGAACAGCAGCAGAATAGGTAAGGTTTTAAATCTGATTGCCATTTTCACCCACCTAAAACCAATAATTCCATTATAGGCTGGAGAGCGAATATACACATGACAGGGGCCTAGGTCTGCATACATGTAGCGGAAATTACAAGGGGTTCCTGCTATTGCGGTAGGATGCTGAAATATGCACACCGGGTAGGAAGACTCAAAATTGTTGCTTTTAGGGTCCATGCACACTGGACGTAAAGTGATTATAAACCTTTGCTTTATTGTTAACAAAAATAACAAAAAACATGTCATACTTACTTGCTCTGGTTTTGCACAGAGCAGCCCAATCCTTACTTTTTTGGGGTCCCCCACCAGCGCCCCAGGCCCCTCCTCTTCAGCAAGTGCCCCTAGAGAAAGTCACTTTCCCTGGGGGCACCCATGCATGCTCAGCAGCTTTCTCTAAACATTTAAAGCACCCTAAAGCTCCTGTTTGGAAAGGTTATAGAATGTTAATGGTAGTGCTGACTGTCACTTTAAACAAGCTGCTATGGTAATATCATAAAATCTGTAAGCTTACGATCAATGAGCAGTGGTGGGAAACCCAGTTTAAGCTCATTCAGAGCATACATGCCTTTTCTCAATGATTCAACTTCCTCCCCAACGCTGCCAATTGCTCTTGGTGCGGCTGCCACCACCCCTCCCTGTACAATCCATTCTGGACTTGCAAGTCTATTTCATCATACTAGGACCTCACCATAGGCGTGCGCAGCCTATTGCATTAGGGTGTGCACCCCAAAGCTCAAACAGACAAAAGTATTGGGACACCTGAATTTACACATACACAAACTTTAATGGCATCCCAGTCTTAGTCCATAGGGTTTAAAATTTACTTGGCCCACCCTTTGCAGCTATAACAGCTTCAACCCCTTTACATTACACAGCACCCTGCACCACTGGCCCTCTTTACATTACACAGCACCCTGCACCCCTTTACATTACACAGCACCCTGCACCTCAGGACCCCTTTACATTACACAGCACCCTGCACCTCTGGACCCCTTTACATTACACAGCACCCTGCACCTCTGGAACCCTTTACATTACACAGCACCCTGCACCTCTGGAACCCTTTACATTACACAGCACCCTGCACCTCTGGAACCCTTTACATTACACAGCACCCTGCACCTCTGGAACCCTTTACATTACACAGCACCCTGCACCTCTGGAACCCTTTACATTACACAGCATCCTGCACCTCTGGGCCCCTTTACATTACACAGCACCCTGCACCACTGGCCCCCTTTACATTACACAGCACCCTGCACCACTGGCCCCCTTTACATTACACAGCACCCTGCACCACTGGCCCCCTTTACATTACACAGCACCCTGCACCACTGGCCCCCTTTACATTACACACAGCACCCTGCACCTCTGGACCCCTTTACATTACACAGCACCCTGCACCTCTGGACCCCTTTACACTACACAGCACCCTGCACCTCTGGGCCCCTTTACATTACACAGCACCCTGCACCTCTGGGCCCCTTTACACTACACAGCACCCTGCACCTCTGGGCCCCTTTACACTACACAGCACCCTGCACCTCTGGGCCCCTTTATATTACACAGCACCCTGTACCTCTGGACCCCTTTACATTACACAGCACCCTGCACCACTGGACCCCTTTACATTACACAGCACCCTGCACCACTGGACCCCTTTAAAAAGGAAGGGCTCTTGTGCTATCGGTACTAAAAAACTAGAGGGCGCTGCTGCAGCCACCTGATAGTCTGTCCTCGCCAGAAAATAGGAAAATATGAATCGGTGATAGTGAATGCGCTGTCAAACAAAAAGTGATAAAGGGCTCTCCAACTAGGTGGAGTCATCACAAACTCGCAGTTCGTTGGAGATAGGCCCACTAGTGGGCCTCCATGTGAGTGCATGTGATTTATTATCTCTCACAGTACCCCCACAGTATTACGCTATATATCTATTTGCTGTTTCTTCCTACATATGACCATCTGATGTGGAGCCCTCCCCCAGCTACATACAAGTCTTGCTGCTTATCTGAGGATACACCTGTGGTGTTTTAGGCTTTCCGTGCTGGAGCCGTGAGGTGAGCATTTAGGAGCCACAAGAGGAGTCTGAGTTGAGAGGGTGCTACGTACAGGGTGCAGGGTTGAGAGGGTTGAGAGGGTGCTACGTACAGGGTGCAGGGTTGAGAGGGTGCTACGTACAGGGTGCAGGGTTGAGAGGGTGCTACGTACAGGGTGCAGGGTTGAGAGGGTGCTACGTACAGGTTGCAGGGTTGAGAGGGTGCTACGTACCTACGTACAGGGTGCAGGGTTGAGAGAGTGCTACGTACAGGGTGCAGGGTTGAGAGGGTTGAGAGGGTGCAAAAAACGACCGTGTGTACGCGGCATTAATCACGGAACAGCAGCAGAATAGGTAAGGTTTTAAATCTGATTGCCATTTTCACCCACCTAAAACCAATAATTCCATTATAGGCTGGAGAGCGAATATACACATGACAGGGGCCTAGGTCTGCATACATGTAGCGGAAATTACAAGGGGTTCCTGCTATTGCGGTAGGATGCTGAAATATGCAGGGTAGGAAGACTCAAAATTGTTGCTTTTAGGGTCCATGCACACTGGACGTAAAGTGATTATAAACCTTTGCTTTATTGTTAACAAAAATAACAAAAAACATGTCATACTTACTTGCTCTGGTTTTGCACAGAGCAGCCAATCCTTACTTTTTTGGGGTCCCCCACCAGCGCCCCAGGCCCCTCCTCTTCAGCAAGTGCCCCTAGAGAAAGTCACTTTCCCTGGGGGCACCCATGCATGCTCAGCAGCTTTCTCTAAACATTTAAAGCACCCTAAAGCTCCTGTTTGGAAAGGTTATAGAATGTTAATGGTAGTGCTGACTGTCACTTTAAACAAGCTGCTATGGTAATATCATAAAATCTGTAAGCTTACGATCAATGAGCAGTGGTGGGAAACCCAGTTTAAGCTCATTCAGAGCATACATGCCTTTTCTCAATGATTCAACTTCCTCCCCAACGCTGCCAATTGCTCTTGGTGCGGCTGCCACCACCCCTCCCTGTACAATCCATTCTGGACTTGCAAGTCTATTTCATCATACTAGGACCTCACCATAGGCGTGCGCAGCCTATTGCATTAGGGTGTGCACCCCAAAGCTCAAACAGACAAAAGTATTGGGACACCTGAATTTACACATACACAAACTTTAATGGCATCCCAGTCTTAGTCCATAGGGTTTAAAATTTACTTGGCCCACCCTTTGCAGCTATAACAGCTTCAACCCCTTTACATTACACAGCACCCTGCACCACTGGCCCTCTTTACATTACACAGCACCCTGCACCCCTTTACATTACACAGCACCCTGCACCTCAGGACCCCTTTACATTACACAGCACCCTGCACCTCTGGACCCCTTTACATTACACAGCACCCTGCACCTCTGGAACCCTTTACATTACACAGCACCCTGCACCTCTGGAACCCTTTACATTACACAGCACCCTGCACCTCTGGAACCCTTTACATTACACAGCACCCTGCACCTCTGGAACCCTTTACATTACACAGCACCCTGCACCTCTGGAACCCTTTACATTACACAGCATCCTGCACCTCTGGGCCCCTTTACATTACACAGCACCCTGCACCACTGGCCCCCTTTACATTACACAGCACCCTGCACCACTGGCCCCCTTTACATTACACAGCACCCTGCACCACTGGCCCCCTTTACATTACACAGCACCCTGCACCACTGGCCCCCTTTACATTACACACAGCACCCTGCACCTCTGGACCCCTTTACAATACACAGCACCCTGCACCTCTGGACCCCTTTACACTACACAGCACCCTGCACCTCTGGGCCCCTTTACATTACACAGCACCCTGCACCTCTGGGCCCCTTTACACTACACAGCACCCTGGGGTTTACACTACACAGCACCCTGCACCTCTGGGCCCCTTTATATTACACAGCACCCTGTACCTCTGGACCCCTTTACATTACACAGCACCCTGCACCACTGGACCCCTTTACATTACACAGCACCCTGCACCACTGGACCCCTTTAAAAAGGAAGGGCTCTTGTGCTATCGGTACTAAAAAACTAGAGGGCGCTGCTGCAGCCACCTGATAGTCTGTCCTCGCCAGAAAATAGGAAAATATGAATCGGTGATAGTGAATGCGCTGTCAAACAAAAAGTGATAAAGGGCTCTCCAACTAGGTGGAGTCATCACAAACTCGCAGTTCGTTGGAGATAGGCCCACTAGTGGGCCTCCATGTGAGTGCATGTGATTTATTATCTCTCACAGTACCCCCACAGTATTACGCTATATATCTATTTGCTGTTTCTTCCTACATATGACCATCTGATGTGGAGCCCTCCCCCAGCTACATACAAGTCTTGCTGCTTATCTGAGGATACACCTGTGGTGTTTTAGGCTTTCCGTGCTGGAGCCGTGAGGTGAGCATTTAGGAGCCACAAGAGGAGTCTGAGTTGAGAGGGTGCTACGTACAGGGTGCAGGGTTGAGAGGGTTGAGAGGGTGCTACGTACAGGGTGCAGGGTTGAGAGGGTGCTACGTACAGGGTGCAGGGTTGAGAGGGTGCTACGTACAGGGTGCAGGGTTGAGAGGGTGCTACGTACAGGGTGCAGGGTTTGAGAGGGTACGTACAGGGTGCAGGGTTGAGAGGGTTGAGAGGGTGCTACGTACAGGGTGCAGGGTTGAGAGGGTGCTACGTACAGGGTGCAGGGTTGAGAGGGTGCTACGTACAGGGTGCAGGGTTGAGAGGGTGCTACGTACAGGGTGCAGGGTTGAGAGGGTGCTACGTACAGGGTGCAGGGTTGAGAGGGTTGAGTGGGTGCTACGTACAGGGTGCAGGGTTGAGAGGGTGCTACGTACAGGGTGCAGGGTTCAGAGGGTTGAGAGGGTGCTACGTACAGGGTGCAGGGTTGAGAGGGTGCTACGTACAGGGTGCAGGGTTGAGAGGGTTGCTACGTACAGGGTGCAGGGTTGAGAGGGTGCTACGTACAGGGTGCAGGGTTGAGAGGGTGCTACGTACAGGGTGCAGGGTTGAGAGGGTGCTACGTACAGGGTGCAGGGTTGAGAGGTGCTACGTACAGGGTGCAGGGTTGAGAGGGTGCTACGTACAGGGTGCAGGGTTGAGAGGGTGCTACGTACAGGGTGCAGGGTTGAGAGGGTGCTACGTACAGGGTGCAGGGTTGAGAGGGTGCTACGTACAGGGTGCAGGGTTGAGAGGGTGCTACGTACAGGGTGCAGGGTTGAGAGGGTGCTACGTACAGGGTGCAGGGTTGAGAGGGTGCTACGTACAGGGTGCAGGGTTGAGAGGGTGCTACGTACAGGGTGCAGGGTTGAGAGGGTGCTACGTACAGGGTGCAGGGTTGAGAGGGTGCTACGTACAGGGTGCAGGGTTGAGAGGGTGCTACGTACAGGGTGCAGGGTTGAGAGGGTGCTACGTACAGGGTGCAGTGTTGAGAGGGTGCTACGTACAGGGTGCAGGGTTGAGAGGGTGCTACGTACAGGGTGCAGGGTGCTACGTACAGGGTGCAGGGTTGAGAGGGTGCTACGTACAGGGTGCAGGGTTGAGGGGGTGCTACGTACAGGGTTGAGAGGGTGCTACGTACAGGGTGCAGGGTTGAGAGGGTGCTACGTACAGGGTGCAGGGTTGAGAGGGTGCTACGTACAGGGTTGAGAGGGTTGAGAGGGTGCTACGTACAGGGTGCAGGGTTGAGAGGGTGCTACGTACAGGGTGCAGGGTTGAGAGGGTGCTACGTACAGGGTGCAGGGTTGAGAGGGTGCTACGTACAGGGTGCAGGGTTGAGAGGGTTGAGAGGGTGCTACGTACAGGGTGCAGGGTTGAGAGGGTGCTACGTACAGGGTGCTGGGTTGAGAGGGTTGAGTGGGTGCTACGTACAGGGTGCAGGGTTCAGAGGGTTGAGAGGGTGCTACGTACAGGGTGCAGGGTTGAGAGGGTGCTACGTACAGGGTGCAGGGTTGAGAGGGTGCTACGTACAGGGTGCAGGGTTGAGAGGGTGCTACGTACAGGGTGCAGGGTTGAGAGGGTGCTACGTACAGGGTGCAGGGTTGAGAGGGTGCTACGTACAGGGTGCAGGGTTGAGAGGGTTGAGTGGGTGCTACGTACAGGGTGCAGGGTTGAGAGGGTTGAGTGGGTGCTACGTACAGGGTGCAGGGTTAAGAGGGTTGAGAGGGTGCTACGTACAGGGTGCAGGGTTGAGAGGGTTGAGAGGGTGCTACGTACAGGGTGCAGGGTTGAGAGGGTGCTACGTACAGGGTGCAGGGTTGAGAGGGTTGAGAGGGTGCTACGTACAGGGTGCAGGGTTGAGAGGGTGCTACGTACAGGGTGCAGGGTTGAGAGAGTGCTGCGTACAGGGTGCAGGGTTGAGAGGGTTGAGAGGGTGCTACGTACAGGGTGCAGGGTTGAGAGGGTTGAGAGGGTGCTACGTATAGGGTGCAGGGTTGAGAGGGTGCTACGTATAGGGTGCAGGGTTGAGAGGGTGCTACGTACAGGGTGCAGGGTTGAGAGGGTGCTACGTACAGGGTGCAGGGTTGAGAGGGTGCTACGTACAGGGTGCAGGGTTGAGAGGGTGCTACGTACAGGGTGCAGGGTTGAGAGGGTGCTACGTACAGGGTGCAGGGTTGAGAGGGTGCTACGTACAGGGTGCAGGGTTGAGAGGGTGCTACGTACAGGGTGCAGGGTTGAGAGGGTGCTACGTACAGGGTGCAGGGTTGAGAGGGTGCTACGTACAGGGTGCAGGGTTGAGAGGGTTGAGAGGGTGCTACGTACAGGGTGCAGGGTTGAGAGGGTGCTACATACAGGGTTCATGTAGTGTGCAGAGTTCAGAAGTCCCATATTTCAGCAAAAAAAAAAGCACTTGGTAGTATACAGTACAAACACTGTCTGCAGCCATGAATAATACAATCACAGCACATGTGCTCACTATTATCATGCTGTTGACTACACTGTACAGCCTGTATACACTACAGTAAGACACACGTTGTATAGTGTAATCATTCACCAGCATTATAATAATGATCACAGATGCTGTGGTTATATTACTCATGGCTGCAGACAGTGATTGCACTGTATACTTGTACTACTTCATAAGGGACTGCAAGGAATGTACCAGGCTGCAGAACAGTTCTAAGACATGAGACTGGGTGAAAGTGCAGATTTATGTGGAGAGCAGAAACAGGAGGAAGTGAACTGGAAATGGGGGATGAGGATCGTTGTGAGAGTGTGTGATTACTGCATGGTCTTACAGAAAAGATAACATGTAGTACAGGAGGGGAAGTGCAGCTGTATCAGGAGAACTTATCAGGAAGAAGGGCTGAGTGACTAGAAAGGAGAGAGTGTTGATGATGGCAGTGGAGAGAGCTCAGTGAAGGAGGAGAGCGACATGCAGTGAAGTCAGTAGCAGATCACTCACCTCTGATCACTGCAGGACTTTCACTCTTTGCTCACAGCTCTTGTTCAGGCTTCTCCCCGCATGGGAGCTGCTTCATCCCCCACACCCACTAACACAGGAAGCCCGCGGGACGGATTTGAAGGGAAGGACAGCTCTTTGTGTAACCATTGGCAGAGGAATCAGCTGCACCGCCCCTGCTGCCTACTCAGCCAATGGATAGCTGAAGTTCACGGTGCACTTTGTGTGTCAGAGGCAGAGGGGAGCGATGCGGCTGCCATACAAGTCTAACTTGCGGCATTCGGGAACCATGGCAACCCGCACACGCCGTGGCCATTCCGGGACCCTGATTGGGAGGTATGGATTAGGGTGTGCCTGGGCACACCCGGCACACCCCGTGGGCACGCCTATGGACCTCATGATCACCTACATATATGGCATTTACCTCTATTCACATCTCTACAGACCCCCGGTTGTGCCTGTTTAGCTATAACAGTGATCTACGAACTCTACCTCCTCGACCACACAACTACCACAATGGCTTCGTATATGCCTACTCATGGCCCGACAGACTATATTAAAAAACTGGACCTCATCATCTATCCCCACTATTGCAACCCTCAAGAAGGACTTGAAGGCACCTCTATATTTAGAAAAATTGGACGCCATTGTTCTAAATTTTTGTCCAGTAAAGTGAGTTTCTTCTCCCGATAGATACACTTTATAGAACATACTTTCACCATCTCGGGAATTGCTTCACTAATGTAACCCTTCCAATTCACTGCCTGGTATTTAAAAGGTTGCCCTTACAAATTTGTCAGGGAAACTTAGGATTCCTCCTAATACCTAGCCAATTGGTTTTTCTCCCTCCCATTTTCTTATGTAGGCCGTCTTACAGGTTGTTGTTTGAAGCTGTATGCCCACGGGAGTGGATGAACCTGCCGACTACGGAGTGTTTTCTTCGATTAGGACTGTATTTACCCTACTGTCATCTACGTTTCTAATAAATATTTTTGGGGGTTCTTGCCCTGCTGGGCATGAGACCCTTGGAGTAAGAAATTTAACCCTGAGCTGATAGTCTATCAGTTTTACCATTTCTGTTCTCTCTTGTTGCCTCAATGTTGTTATACTTGCGTTGTGTACTTACACACTAAGGGCCAGATTCTCAGCTAAGATACGACGGTGTATCTCCAGATACACTGTTGTATCTCTGTTTTTCTCCCCGGGTATCTATGCGTCTGATTCCTAGAATCATTTACGCATAGATACGGCGTAGATCCGACTGGCGTAAGTCACTTACACCGTCGGATCTTAGATGTAATTCTACGCTGGCCGCTAGGTGGCGTTTACGTCGATTTCTAGTTTGACTATGCAAATGAGCCTGATACGCCGATTCCCGAACGTTTTTGCATTTACGTCGTTTCCCTAAGCGTAAACTTACCCCAGCTATATGAGGGGTAAGTTTACGAAGGTCCGTCGTATGCCATGTTAAGTATGGCGCCAGGACAGCGTCGTCTTTTACCATTGTTTACGTCGCTTTACTAAGTCGTTTGCGAAAAGGGCTTTACGTTAATGACGCTCACGTCGGCTTCATTGACGTTTTCCGACGTGAGCTGAAGCATGCGCACTGGGCTATTTTTACGGCCGGCGCATGCGCAGTTCGATCGGCGCGGGGGCATGCTTAATTTAAATACAAGTTACCCCCTTTAAATTACGCGGCCTTACGTCGGGCCATTTACACTACAACGCCGCAAATTACGGAACAAGTGCTTTGAGTATACAGCACTTGCTCCAGTAAGTTGCGGCGGCGTAGTGTAAATAGCTTACGCTACACCGCCGTGGATTCTACGAGAATCTGGCCCTCAATTTTTTGTTCCTTCGATTCAGTGGGCTAAAAACAAAAAAAATATATAAAAAAAGAAGACCCACACATGATACAAAGATCTCCCCGCTGTGCTATTGGCCCAGATTCACAGAGCGATTACGCCTGCGCAACAGGAGATGCGTGTGCGTAAGTCTAAATGTGCGCGTGCGTTTCGTTGCGCGCCATCCCCAGAACGAGATACGCAAAAAATCGTCTTTTTTTTGTCCCGCGTAATTTCGTTAGACTGGCGCATCCGTCCGCGCAAAAGTGCGATAGACACACCATTGATTTGCTAGTCAAATATGCTAATGAGGGACTTACGGGGATCCACAAAACAACGTTGGGGCAGCGCAGGCTACGCAGTGTGCGCAACAGCAAAATGTCCTGTCTAAAATTAGAGCTGATAAAAGCTGGTCTAAAAAAAGAAAAAAAAGTCTACTTGTCAGATAAAGCAACACTGTTAGTGAGGAGTTCAGCAGTCACACGTGTTGCTCAATAATCTGTATGCCAACATGCCAGGGGCATCGTCGCACATAGCTATACTACTGACTTTAGATGAACTAAGAAGGAGGAGGGCACGGAGGATGGCACCAAGGAGGGCACGGGAGATGTTTTTTTTATTTTTTTTATTTGCTTATATAAAATTTACAATTTAATCTAATCTAATACAATATTCTTATCTGATACAAGCCCCTCACTCTTCACTTGATATATCACACACGCATAGACATCTTTGGCATGAGTGATTCTGAGGTGTCTTGCATCTTCAGATTCACCCCTCATGCCATCCTGGAATTACCACAACCTTGCAGGAGGACATCAGCAGCCCAACACATGGCACCACCCATGACACCCATGACAGCTACATATACAATCAGAGCCCCATCCCCACAGATTTCGAACAGAACATGTATGGGGACAGCTGGCTGGTTGGTGAGTGAGTGACATGGGTGGCAGGCATGACTATCCCCTCCCGTGATGCACACCTCACAAGTGGCACATGCATGACTAACATCCTCCTGTCTTTTCCCTTCAAGGTGACTCTGCATATGCACTGGTACCCCATCTCATGACCCCATCTCATGCCAGCTCACATTATGCATCTTTGCACGTTAAACACACACATTAATCATGGCACAATGAGAATGCATGCATGCACACCACTGTGGTCCCTAGCACACACACCCCACATCGTCATCACATTGGATTGGCACCAGTCCACCATGCAGGACTTGTGAGCTGCAACGCCACGCCACGGCTCCAATTATGTCACTGTACATTCATACACCATTCACACAGACCTGGGGATCACTTCTCCACCACAAATGATGGTGACACCCCTTTTCCCGCAGGAATATCACCCCCACATTCCAAAATCATACACAAACAGAACCAAAAAAATTTAATAAATGACGAGCAAAAAAAAAAAAATGCCCAGCAAAAATATAATTTAAACAAAATAACAACAAAGAAAACACATAAAAGACAAAAATCACTCTGCAAAACAGTCCCCAAATATCTCAAAGACACGTCACAAACAAACAAAAGCACCTTGCTGTATAGGGAGGGATACAAAGGGATGTACTTTTGCAAAGGAAGTGCATTTGTGTCTGTCCATTTATGCTGCCTGCGTAGTTCACAAAGTTGCCCTAGTCCATTTCCAATTTCACTGATTGCACCGCTCCCGAGTTGTGAGCATGCGCACAGCGGAGCTGACCATGGTCTCCTTCAAGCGCGCATGCGCGAGCCGGCCGGCCCTTCATTTGCATGGGGTCACGGCTCATTTCAATGTAACACGCCCACGTCCTTCCCAATTTGTATTACTCCTCCTTACGCCTCTGGAAAAATGTTACGTATGCGCAATTTCCTGCGCAAAAGCTACGAGAATAGGGTGATTACGCGGCAAAATTGCGCAAATCTAACGTAAAGGCGGTGCGCTACGCCGGTCCAATAATGCGCAGATGTACCTGAATCTGGGCCATTGTGTTTATTCCCCCACCAGAATAAACCAGCAAGTCACAGCAGGCATTGGCTACCAGTGCTGATCAGAGGCTGGTTTTCTATCGGCTCCTGTCTGAGAGAGACTTTATTTTGTATTGGTGACAAACCAATTGCTGGTGTTGTAACACAATGCTTTTTTGATCCGATATTTAGAATTTATTACCGACAGTAGAACAACATTAGAACCCTGATCACAATGCAGATTATAAAAGCAATTATTGGTTTGTGTACTTTGTGAAATTTTTAATTTGCAATTCATTTAGGGCTGGTTAACGCCACAAAAACAATCTGTTCTGGATGCATTTCTAATGCGTTTCCAGATGCCTTTTTCCTGTTTTTTTCCCCCCTGTACTGGGGTCTGGTGTGTTTGATAAATTTCGATACATTCCAGTGCATTTTACCATATTGCAGTACAGTCCAGTGTAGGAAAAATGCAGCATGTCCTACGTTATTTTCCTGGAACTGGAACACACTACAACTGCAATCAATGGTGTGAACTATGCCATTGGAAACCATATAACCATTTCCATGTGTTTTTGATGCAAGAAAAAAAAAAAAGCACTGGACTGCATGTGGTGTGAACTGGCCCTTAACCACTTGTCCACCAGGCCTATTTTGGCACTTCTCACATTCATGTAAAAAATAAAATAAAAAAATAAATAAAAAATTTGCTAGAAAATTAATCAGAACCCTTAAACACTATATATATTTTTTTTAGCAGACACCCTAGGGAATAAAATGTTGGTCATTGAAACTTTTTTTCCCTTGCACGGTATTTGCGCAATTATTTTTCAAACACCTTTTTTGGGGGGGAAAAACAGTCTCATGAATTAAAAAAAATAACTAAACAGTAAAGTTAGCCCAATTTTTTTGTATAATGTGAAAGACGATGTTACGCTGAGTAGATAGATACCCAACATGTCACGCTCTAAAATTGTGCACACTCATGGAATGGTGCCAAACTTCGGTACTTAAAAATCTCCATAGGCGACGCTTTAACATTTTTTACAGGTTACTATTTTCAAGTGCTAGAATTGTTGCACACACGCGACGATACCTCACATGTGGGGTTTTAACAGCGTTTACATATGTGGGCAGGACTTGCATGCGTGTTCGCTTCTGCGTGCGAGCTACCGGGGATAGTGGCAAGTAAAAAATAAAACAAATTAATTTTATTTTACTTAATTTTTTTTTTTTTATTACATTCCTTGTAATAGGAATAAAAATGAACATCCCTTGTAATAGGAAATGTGTGTGACAGGTCCTCTTTATGGAGAGATGTGGGGTCAATAAGACTCCACATCTCTCCTCCAGGCTTACAAGCATGAAAATCGGTGAAAAAACATTCACCAATCTCACGTCGACAGCCGAAAGCCGGTTGCGGCTTTGTTTACTTCCGGGTACCGGGCATGCCGTCATAACGTTGCATCCGGGCCTCTGACGGTCATAGAGATGACTGGCGACCATCTGCTCACCAGTCATCTCTATGCTTCCCCAGCGAGCACCGGCCGATTCACCTTTCGGGCCCCCGATGGCACGGGAGAGCCCGGAAAAGCACCGGATGTCGGCGGGAGGGGAGGGGGGACGGACGTCCCCTCCCGCTGCCTATAAGAACGATCAAGTGGCGGAACTGCCGCTTTGATCATTCTTAATGTGCACAGAATCGCCAGCTGAAGACGGTGATATCTGAATGATGCCTGTAGCTGCAGGCATCATTCAGATATCATCGCACAAAGTCGAGGACGTCTTGACGTCCAGCGGTTGTAAAGTGGTTAAAGAAAATATTAAACGCAGGCTAGGGGGAACGGGAACGGGTCTTTTTCTCTCTGACCCGGCTCTAGGCCTCTGCCACAGGCCAATGTAATCTGAATAGTTTGCCAGCACCCGAACAGAGCAAATCCTCCCAGCCATTTCCCGTGCGTCCGGCACCATGCGACAGCGAAGAGTACCTGTCTATGGCTCTGGTACCGAATCTTGCTGGCGACGTTCAGGAAACCCAGCCATCCACTGTGGTCTCTCTCAGATTTGTCTCCGACCGAGACTCAGCAAGGCCAGGACATTGGCTGGATGGGCCACACCGATGGGGTCCCTGGGTGCGCACACCCTAAAGGTGGATGCCGCACCCTGACTCCGAGACCCCCAGCAGGGAACGCCAAAAGGACCCAGAACACCTGACTTCCCTTCCAGATATACCACTCCCCAGCATGCCCAGCGGGAGGAAAACTCTCCCATTGGCTGCTAGGGAAGACTCAATCTGCGGGGAATCCCTCTAGCTCCCACTGCCGGCCAAGAATGGACTTACATCCCCAGAATGCAGTCTGAGCCAGGGGACCTTCACAGAATAAGACAGGCCAGTAACTCAACAATTGCGATTGAAAGCAAAGTAACTCTCCCAATCAACTATTCTTTTTAAAGCGCAATACCCGCTCTAAACGCAAGGGGCGCTACATGTGTGTCCAGCAGCAATCGCCAAAAAGGTAAATCACTGGTTGTGCAGACACTTGCAAATAGCTGCGACTGCCAACAACCTGTCAGAGTGAACAGGCCTAAATCAATTCCACAAGAAAGCTGAAAGTCTTCTTGAGAGTGTGTTTATAAATTACCCCCCCCCCCCCCCTCCAATGTATGACATTTCAGGGGCATCAACAAAAAAAAGGAGGGGGAAAAATATTGCAGTTTAACTCTCATAAAAAAAGTCCAGATTTTGAAAATACTAACAGAGCACAGACTGTACTTACCAATGGAGAGTAGAGCTCCCCTGCTTCAGTTATATCCCCTGCCATGGTTTGGTCGGGAAGTGGACAGAATGAAAGGGAGAAGGGACCAGGGAACCTGAAAAACATTTAAAAAAAATTGCAATTTAAAGAGACTCCTTTTTGATAACATTTAATTATCTTGATATTTTTGTTAACTCCATCGCGATGAGTGCATGCACATATGCAGACTCAGTAAAGTGAGCCTTCATATGGGTGTACCTAGGTTTGTGTGGAGGGTGTGCTGCACAGAGTGCTCCCAACATGGAAACCGAGCTCTCAGACACTGGGTCTTCTACTAATGATCGGCTCTCGATTGCCTGATCAGACACTGTATAGACCACACTTGTGTTCTTTCTCCTCTTCAATGATACACTGTATCTTTTTCTCCTTACTAGAGAAAATTGTTGACAAAAAAAAATAAAAAATAAAGATAGATAGATAGATAGATAGATAGATAGATAGATAGAGATAGATAGATAGATAGATAGATAGAGATAGATAGATCTATCTATCTATTTTTTTTTTTTTTTTTTATTAGTGGTTGACCGATATGTGTTTTTCTCTGGCCAATATAGACGGACGATTTTTGCGGCCGATTATTGTGTTTTTTTTTTTTATTATAATTTTTTTCCATCATCTCAGAAAATCTAGGGTGGGGAGGTGGGTTCAGCCCATCAGTATCCATCAGTGCCCACCAATGCAGACCATCAGTGTCCATCAGTGCATCCTATGGGTGTCCCTCAGTGCAGCCTCATTAGTGCCCACCAGTTTAGCCTGTCAGTGCAAACTCATCAATACAATCTTAGTCATTTTA